>BMAO01035446.1:62180-94851 GCA_019973975.1 Trichonephila clavata | reverse complement strand
AGTAGATTTTCTCAAAATTCGCTTTGCATTTTTTTAAATCGAATTTTTAAGTGATTTTCCAATTTGCGATCTAAAGTCATTCAAAATCAAATATTTAATACGCTTACACGATATCTTTGATCCAATAACCAAACCAGAAAACATTTTTTTATTTGCTGTAATCCCCGTGACGAGAGAGATACTTTTCTTCAGCAGGTTTTCTTTTTAAACCTAAATTACTGACAGATAGAACAAAAATCAGACTGAGAATTGGATAAAATGCTAGGAAGATATAAAAATCAATCACTTTTATTATTAGAGTATACCTTACATTAGCTGTAGGGAGGGGGAAAAAGATATGATTTACTTTTCACGAAGCAACAAATCGCGGTATTTGTCCCCCCCCCCCCTATATTTCATTTACATTTAGCGAAGTCGTAAATAACTTACATCTGTTAAGCTTTTTTCAAGTAAAAGAATATTACGATACTTGGAAAAGCACAGAAAGGATTTTAAATGAAAATTTGATCTAGATTTTTATGAGTATTCAATCAAATGAAGCATAATGAGAGAAGAAAGCAGAATGGAATGTATCAGTTTTTTATTACATTTTCATAGAATCATTTTTGCATCATTCAAAGAACTCTCCTTATTGAAAGTTGCAGTATATATGCTAGAATATATTCAACTTTTTGATCAAGCTCCTCCAGGGATGCTGAAACCAACAAAAAGGCAAGTGATACTTTTTTCTTTCGTAAGAATTTCACATCAAAAATTATTTTACAGTGTCTTAGTTTTCGTTTTTATTGAAGTTAACAGGTTATCTGTCGTTAGATTTCCCATTTTAATGAATATTATAAATACTTTCTAATGTTATACATTATTTACTTTGTTTACTCCGACTCCGTTTGATTTTGTATTCAGTTATAAGTTTTATGTTAAATATTTTTACGTGATGTGTAAAGGTATATTATGTTATGTTTGGCAATCCTTTGTATATATACATACTAGCTGACCCGGCCACGCTTTGCTGCGGCTTTGTTTTAATACGTTGGTTCAATATTATTCTAAGCTATTCAATGCAGTCAAATTAATCTTCGTTTATAATTCTAGAGGGTTGAAATAAATTATAAAACAACAAATTATTTTAATTTTGCATTTCATTCATCTCCTATTGGAGTGTAGTGTATTGCATGAGTGTATTGAGCATGAATTACTAACGAAGTCGTTTAGTAACAACATATGAAGATTTAGTTTTATAAATGTGGTGAATAACGTTGATTCTTTGCAATTTTTAAAATTATTTTCATCATTTTAAAGTATAACAAATTATAATTTTATAGAACTAATCACTAATCGCTAATCGGTGCACAATATTTTTTCGGTAACCCGTATTTTGCTAACTCAAATAGATTCAACGGTTTCCGCACACGTGAGCATATAACATCTAGTTGCCCATTCGAGAAACATGGATTTTCTAAGTCCAAGTATCAAATAAATATTGTTCGGTTTCAGATTCATTTATGGTCATCGCGAAAGCCAAATGAATCGGAATTGAAGCCATTTGAATGGTATTAGAGATTCTGACGGTATCAGTGGAATACGTTGCAACAAATTCCGTAGTAGCAGAACCGAATTTTCGTTCAAACTTTACAGTCAAAATGTTTGCTTCAAGAAGTTCCCGGTATAATTTTTTGATGATCAAACGTGCACCGTTGCATTACCTAGGCGAATTTAAGTTACGCAGATAATAACCAGGGAACCAACCGAAGATTATGTGGTGACATTCCTGATATATCTAGAGAATTCAAAAACTCGGTTGGAAAACTTACGGTTTTGTTTTCATCCACAATAGTGTCGATTGGTTTAAAAAACGTTGGATCAACTGGCAACAACCCTGTGTCTGAAAGTTTATTTCTTCACCATATCAACATTTTTTTTCTGATTAAGTAACAGGATTACAGAGGCAATAATTATCAAGATAATTATACAGTATATTCGGAAAGACCCTCTCAATCAGTTCCTTTTTGCCTACAGAACATTACAGAAATCGTCTGGTTATTTCATGCATTATGTATTGGGATGAAGTTCTACTTCACCGTTTCCGATATTCAGTAGTTGGCTAGGAAATATTTCAGATTGATCATCTTGCAAATGTACTCGCGTGTTTATGGTCAGTCGAAGTGTTTCCACGTTTCGCCATAAAAATGATTGTTTTAAACAGGTGTTAATCTCGTGAGCAAAAGTAGAGCGTGTAATGGCTGTTAATGCTTGTGGGAAATCACCAGACAGCAACACCGAATGTTTTCTCGTTGCCATTTAAATCTTGCAAAGCTCTATGTAATGCCTTGAGTGAATATTTATGGTTCATGGTACACTTATCCCTGATCATGACTGAATTCATTTCCAATACTGTAGCCAATCCACTCTTTTTTTTCAATGGTACACATTGCATCTTGTATTTTATGAAATCCTATTTCACATTATTATTGTTTCCTATCCAGAAAAACACCAGGAAAGCATTTCTCTCTCCTCAAGAATTTTAAAGCAAGCCTTTTCCACAGTTCATGCAGAATACTTTCGTCTGGCATTATTTGACACAGATATAAGATTATATTGAATTGGATTGAGAATATTCGGATCGGCAGTTCCGAAATACAATCAAGATCTACTTTTTGTGTCTCTACGTCGGCAAGTGGCCGCGGTAGCCAAGTGATCAAGGCATTGGATCCTGGCTAGCGTGTCATGAGTTAGAGTCTAGCATCACTGAAAACCCGCTATGTAGGGGAGTGATTCACGTTAAATCTGTCGAGAGCTCAAACGCCTTCCCGTTGGTGTGGTGTGGTAGTTACGAGAGGGGGTTTCAGCTCAGGTGTCGTAGCTGAATAGTGCGACGTTAATATTCACTCACTCACTCACTTTACGTCGGCAAGATAGGCTGGTACTGCTGTCCGAGAATATTCCGATCACCCGGCATTATCGGACAAAAATACAGGAATTTCTAAAATTCGATTTCAAACTCTCGTTCATCATCCCGAATTACTACAGAAACGCACTTTTCCCGCACAAAGACATTAAGTGTAAGCTCCTGCCACTGTTTGCGTAATAAATGGTCATCCTGAATTATCCGGCAAAGTTACAGTTATTTCTCAGATTAGATATCAGATTCGGATTATCCATTTTGAAATACGCCAGGGTCCAAGTTTTCAAGATTCAAGGCTTTTAATGTAAGCCCCTGCTTAGTGGGTCTAAAATATGGTCGGCCGGCTTTATCGGGCAAACTTATGGTTATTTTCGGAAACTAACTCGAAAATCGATATTCCACACCCCGAAATACGTCAGGTACTTATTTTTCGTGCATTTTGGTTTGAAATATCTGCTTCGACAGACATATGAGCAATGCCACATTTCGCGATTATTCCCTTACGGGAATCTGGCAACGTTTTTTCCGGATTCTTCCCATTTCCGGCAATAAAAGAATTATGGCGTGGTTAATTGAAATAAAAACCATCCTATGTCTTAAGTTGGACGTAATGACACACAGTATGCAAAATTATATTATGATCGGTTGAGTAGTTTCGAAGTCCATTGCGGACAAACACTGTGACACGTATATTTTATATATAAAGATATATGTATATACTTGCTTGAAAAAGTTGCGTTCACCCATAGCAAATCATACAGAAAAGGTAAAATTTAGAATATAATTTTTTTTTCTAAAATATTTCATGAATTTGTTTACCATTATTAAAATACTGAGCATGCAAGAATTATTTAATTTTGAATTAAAACTACATAAGATAACGGAAGTTTTGTAGCAAAGTAAGCAAATCGTAGGCAAAAAAAGTGTGCGTTCACTGTTTGTAATATTCTTGATTCTTGAAATTTTTATCAACAGGTGTTGTAGGTTAACCAAGTTTTTGCATTCCGTTATCAAGTAAAATAGCGCAATAATTTTGACGTTTTTGTGAGATACGAAGCAATTCAAGAATATGAAAAATAAAAGAAAGGAAATTAGTATCAGTTGAGCGTAAAATAATTGTGAAAATATGGAAAGATGGGAAAAGTCGTCAAGATATTATTGCCTGATCCGTTGAACGGCAGTATTCATCTATCCAGCGTGTTATTAATATCTTTAAATCTACAGGAGTTTACACATCCAAGCCCCGTTCAGGTCGTCCCTCTTTACTCACAATCAGAGAAAAACCAAGTATGATATCCTTGGTGGGAAAAAAATCCACTTTTAAACAGAATTCAAATAGATAGAATTCTAAGAAAAATATTTGTGCGGATACTGCAAAAAAAATCTCGAAAAAGGCCAATGTAAAAAAATATCCATTCAACAGTTGAAATACACACGCATGATCGTACGTAACACTCGTCGAGGTCGGAAGATATGAAACAGCAATTGAAGAATATTTTTAAAAAATTGGTTAATAGAGGGTATGGTTCCCTCTTTCAGATAATTCGACCTCACACCGTAATTTTATTCCGGAAATAAGGAAACTTATGACTTCCTGTGGCAATTAGTCCCACTCACTCAGCTACTTTGTTTTCAAGTCATGGAAGGATGTCAGAGGGGAGTTGCAATTGTCCTCGCTAGAGCGTCCCAGGAATGCTCTATACGTATGAGGTCTGGAAATCTAATTGGTCAATCCATTCGGTGAATATCCTCACTTTCCAGAAATTCGTCGACCAGATGATCTCTATATGCCTTGCGTTGTCATCCATTAAAATAAAATAAGGGCCAACTGCACCCATGGAAAGGTGAACATAGGGCTCCAAAACCTTATCCCTATGCCTCACAGCAGTCACAGTGCCATGCCAAAGACATGAAAGTGCGCGCGGCCATCCAACATATGTGAAAATATGTCGAAAATATATGAAGAGAACCAGGGACTCGCTACCTGCCCTCCAATGTCCGAGAAATCGACCATTACAATAGCGGAGGCTTGATAGTCGGGACAGGCATCAATTTAACATTGCTAATTAAACATTTAAAATTTTTTTGTTGTTACTTAACTCTATGTATTTATCCCATTTTGTTTTCCTCTGCGTAGAGTGTCGTGTAGCAATGTGTGTTTCGTATGTTTTCTCTCGTTAAAAAGAAGTATTAAAATTTATGGTACTTACGTATTATCGCAACAATTGGCAATGTTCAAGATAACTCGTCCCGTTGGCAACCCCAATTTCGCATGTGTCGTATGTACTGAATTGGCATACATGTGCTTCGTTTCATATAATGTCGCCAATAGGCTATGATAATACGTAAGTACCAAGTTTATCTGTTCTTGTACCAAGTTTATTTATTCTTTTATGATTTGTGTGACATCGTTAAACGTAAGCAAATATTTGAACAAGTATTATAGAAATTCAATGTTTCCCATCAACCCAGCAGTGCAGTATATCACCACAGATAATCAAGAATTAAAGAAAGAATAGGAAGACAGTCATTAAGAATGTTCTACAGTTGTGGAACTCCCACGTTTAACTGTCGATATATGTTGTCGAGAACTGTTTCTTCGTCATTTGGATATTTTCTTGATATATTTTTCGATCAAATGATTCTTTCACCAAATATTTTTGCCCTGGACAGAAAATTTGGCGAATACTATTTAGCAAGGTTGTCAATATACCTGACAACAGAAATATAACAATTATGAGATGACATGTACAAGTATAATCTAAGCTAAAAAAAATCGGTTAAAGTGTAGAATAGGTGGCCTTTTGGTGAAGCCAATGTTTTGGCAACCTATATGTCGTGATAGGTGTTAGAACCAAATAGGAGAACCCAGGGGCGGCTCTAGGGCCGGACAAACCGGACCCATGTGGCATTTGGACCAAATTTTAAAAATACTTTATTTTTGTTATGGAAAATTTGGAAGAAGTTAAAGTACACTATCTAGGGAAAAATATTCAGAACGAGATAATTTCTCTTTTATATGAGAATATTAAATTATACATTGTTCATAAAATTAAACAAGCTAAATATTATTCGATAGTTTTTGATTGCGCCCCTGATGCCAGCAAGATCGAACAAATGACATTTATGGTAAGGTATACATGTATTGAGAAATCTAATCCTAACGAAGTTATCTTTAAAACTAATGCGAGTTCTTTTGGTTTTCTTCCTGTTGAAAGATTAACTGGAAGAGAACTTTCAAATTTAATAGTTGAGAAACTTAAAAAATAAAAAATTCGGGCTAAATTTGCTAGATATGTGGGGGCAGGCCTACAATAACGGAGTGAATATGAAAGGCGAGAAATCAGGGGCTCAATTTAAAATAAGAACGTTAAATCTGCGAACAATCTATGTGCCCTGTAGTAACCACTCTTTAAATTTGGTCGCTAATGACATGGTAAAAGCATCCTTAGAAGCCTACTCTTTTTAATATAGTTCAAAAAATTTATTTTTTTCATCTACTTTTCGTTCAATTATATTATTAAAATGTATAGAGGGCGTAAAACTTAAAAGCCACTTAGTGTAAATAGCCGGGAAAGCTGAATAGAAGCTATTAAACCCTTAAGTTATCAATTGGGAGGTTTTTATGATGCTTAGATTTTATAATAATGCTAAAAATTGACAACTCTATAAGAGATGAGGCCTCTGGATTATTAAAATCTACTTAACAATTCAAGTTCCTATGGCCTTCATTATTTGGTATAAAATCTTTTAGTGCATTAAAATCCAATAAGCAAGCTATTGCAAATAAAATATTACGATCTACCATCTACTATGGAACTCTCAAGAAATTGTAAAGATTTTTTTAAGGGTGTGACTTTTGATAAAATGCACTGTGATGCAAAAGAACTGGCCGTCGAAACTGATATATTTGCTAACTTTGAGGTGACGCAACCACGTCACAGAGTTCGACGGAAAAATGTAAATTTTAATTAGGAAGCACAAGATGATCCGATGGAATATCCTAAATTAAAATTCAAGATAGAGTTTTATTTTTTTTTTACATTGGACGAAGCAGTTAATGCTTTGGAATGCATATTTAATTTAATGAGTACTGACAGTAATTGTTTTCATTTTTGTACAATATATATGATTTAAGAGATACCCTTAATTAATTAAAAACTGTAAAAATTTAGAAATGATGTTGACCGACGGAGAATCATTGGATGTAAACGCGCTTGATTGAGCAGATAAGATAATGTCAGTTTCAGCTTTAGCAGGCAAAAAAAAAAGCCCAGTTGAAGTTTTAAAATTTATTTCTGTTTTAGAATTTGCTCCAAATCTTGCTATTGCATTTATTTTACTTTCTTTGCAAAAAGTTTGGCAAGTGTAGATATTAGTTTCTCAAAATTAAAATTAATAAAAAATTTCTTACAGTTCACAAATTCTAAAGATAGATTAAATGACTTAGCTACATTGGCTATCGAACATGAAATAGCTGAACAAATTGATATATATATATATATAAATATTTACTGTTAGCTCCCTTTTTCTTCGCAAGGAATATTCAAGTTTTATAGGTGTGCATTTATGAACAATTTTTATCTTTTTTAATAATAGTTTTTTCTTACTTTGGGGAGAGGGGCAGCATTTTTCATTTCTGTCCGGGGTGGCAAAATTGCTAGAGCCGGCCCTGGAGAACCAATAGGAAAGTAATGAACCAAAGCCGCAGTAAGTAAGAGCCGGATTTATTCTGGCATCTAAATAAACATCGCCAAATCCAAGGGGCTACTTATCCTGTACTTAAGCCAAAAAAAAAATCAATGGTTTGACACATTAAATGATGCTTTACCTTTTTTTAAGCATTTGAGTATTCCCTTTTCAATATTTATTCACAAAAATATGATTCTTAAAAATCATGAATTTTTCATCCATAAAATTTTTGGGTTTTTCGTTAGATTCCATGAAATAGTTTCCCTTTAAAAAAAATGCAAAATTTAATTTTAATCTCTTTATAGTGTTTATTGAGCTTATTTTGAATTGCTAATTGATCGAAGCAGCTCTGGTAAAATCTTATGACGCAAGTCATAAAATTTTATCTCTCTCAGCGGTTTTTTCTTTTTACCTAAATTAACTCTGATAACTCCCATTTTTGAAAGAAGAGCGAAAATGAATGTACTGTTCAAAGGAAAATCCCATACATAAGCCATTAGACAACAGAAGTTCGGATTAAACTAAAAATACTTGAATCACTCATCAAAAAAATTAGCTTTGTTTACTCTTTGGTTATGGTGTTTCCCAATGATTACTTAAATTAAAGATCGCGTAGTAAAAATATAAACTTATTTTTATACCAAAATAAAATTATGTTATTTTTACGTTTATTTAAGGTTATCTTTGAATAGTTTTTGGTTGGTTTATTGAAACTAGGACTATATGTAGGTAATATTAATCATTACAATATACACGACAAAATATAAATCATTTGAAAAAGAAAAATTAAATTCAAAGAGAAAGGGATCCTACTAAAAATGTGTTATTTTCTGTATTCTAATAGTCGCGATATATATTCTATGACATTTTTCAGTTTAAAAAAAATATTCTGAATTTAAATACAGGCTGGGTATAGTTGTGGACTCATTGAGAAGAAGTTGAGAAATTACTATATTTTAAATTCAATATTAATAACTTTATTTACCGACAAAAAATATTGTCCAGAATACACTGTATTTTCAACTTTAAAAAATAATTTTATATAAAAAATAATTAATTTTAATAACATTTTAACCCTTTATCTACCAACGGTACTTATAAGTAACACTCACACATTTTAAAGTTACATAGAATAACCATTTTTACGAATACTCTGACTTAGCAGGAATATTCTTTTAAATCCACTCTTTCAAGATGTATGGCAGCACGGGTTCTGTGATGAGTATTTTAGCGGGGAAGGCGAATAGTTTTACAGCAGAAGTTGCGTTTTCAGCCGACAATTTGATCGGATTGCGAAGATTGTCATTTTTGTTTTAAAAAAGTAGTTTATGTCAAAAGATAAGTGTCTTATTTTTTTTTTATATGTTAAGGAAGACCTTAGAAAAAGATTTGACTATTTATTTTAAAAGAACAGTGTATAGAATTAATTTCACAGTTGAATAACTTTGTAGTACTTATAAATACCGACAGTACACTGGGTGTTGGAGCAAGAACTTAATTTTTTTTTCGTCTGAGTGGCTTATTGTTGTTTTTTGTTGTGTTGCAGAGACGTCACTATAGTGCAATAGGCCTATGCTTTTTTTTTTTTGGCATTTCTTTTAGCTTAACTTATTTATTTTGCTTTTTTATTGTTTTATTTTAACGTTTTCAAAAAATTTTGAGCTTTGAATCTGAGCTTGTTTTGTTTGCCACACAATTAAATGAAATATCTATTCTTGTTTCAAAAATTAACAACATTTTAATTTCTTTATGTGCAACTGAGATTTAACAATAATAGGATCTTTTCAATGTGCTATTATTATTATTATTATTATTATTTCATTTCCTGGAAAAAAGAAACTCTCTTCAAGAGGCTTTGGGTTTATTACAGAACCTACTATCTGAAATGAATGATGTACAAACAGATGATTTTTCAGATGAAGTCCATCAAATTATCTGCTGGAATTTCGTTAGATTCTAGGATGACGATCAAGAAACTGAACTCAAGGTGCAGTAGTTCATGTTAAGAAAATACAACATTTCTTACACTAGGATAAAGTACTTTAAAAAACATTCAATCGAAACCTTACTCAAAATGCACAACGTGTAATGAATTTCTGTGTATTAATGGAAAAAAAGACTTTTTTTTTAACATTATAAAATTAAATCTATGTGTAAAAAAAGTACATAAATTTTAAAAATTTAATATTCTTTAAAAATAAATATTTTGTGCAGTAAAATATTAGTGGTCTCTGGTTATTTAGCATTTTTAAGAGTTAAAACCTGCTTTTTAAAAAGTCATTCGGCCGTTTCGTATTATGAGAATATTTGAGACTGTTTTTGACTGACGGTAATTAATTAGATCTAACCAATTAAATTTTCCTAAGTTGAGTATTTTATTTATGTATATCTCTTAATTTTCAACGCAGTGATTTTTAAAAAAAATATCGCATGAAAATATTTGCAGTATATCATAATGCGATAGATAAAGAGTTAAGCCTACAAATAACTTTAAACATATACATTTCTTTTTATAAACAATAATTTTAAGCATACATTACCACACATGCGTCCTGAAATTTAATTACTGATAAAATCTATTAAATTTGTTTCAGTTTTTTTTTTTTTTTGCAAAATTACGGCAATTTTTTTTGCTTTCGGTAAGTTAAACACCTTTCTAAAACCAGTTCAGTGTCGGATCACCATAAAATCTGTTAATTGAGAGAATAATTTGAAATATCCAGAAATACTTTAAAATTAGGGAGAAAATAAATCAAACCGCAAAAGAAAAGTTTTGTTAAATAGAAAATGCGATTCGCTATTCGGAGGTGTTTTACGAAGAAAATAGTAAAATGTTCTTAGTTGCAGAAAAAGAACGCAAACTAGAGAAATTCGCAAAATAGGGGTTCACAAAATGGAGGCCCAACTGTATATAAATATATATCCATTATTGTTTAAATTTTTACAAGATATTCTGAAAATATATGATGTATATTCCATGTATTTGGCGCTAGTAGTTATCATACAATTTTTAGAAAAACTATTTCTTAAACTACAGTCCTATTTTGCGAATTTCTTTATTTGGCAAACTTTTTCTGGATCCAAGAACATTTTATGATTGTCTTCGTAAAATAGCCTCCAAATAGTGAAGAGCATTTTCTATTTAGCAAACTTTTTCTCTTGTATGTAATTTGATTTTTCCCTCCCTATTTTTAAAAATGATATTTCAAATTTCTCTCACTTTTAACACGTTTTGTGGCGATCAGTGGCCTTGAATTTTTTTTTTATCTGGTGCCTAACTCACCTGAAGCAATGAAATTAGCGTAACTTTTCAAACAAAAAGCTCAAACAAAATTAACAGATTTTATCAGTAATTAAATTAAAGGACTCAAGTGATAATGTACGCTTTAAACTGCAAGTTATAAAATAAAGTATGTTTAAAATTACTTGTAGGTATAAGATTAGAAAATGTCATAAAGTTGATTAATTTTAATGTAAAATTATTCTTTAAAATTGAATTTATTTTTTATTTAAAATCGAAAATACAGTGTATTCCTGGACATTTTTTTTTCACATATCGTTTTGAGGGGTAAGATATACACTCATGTCCATAAATTAAGGATAATGAAGTTCAGGCAAAGAAAGAGACAGAAGCAAAACAAATTTGACTTATTTGTAAAGTCTATTTATTAAACAAAAGGTAAAGAGCAAAAAAGATGCTATATGTTTGACATAATTAATAAAAATTGCGATTTTTACTCCCTGGAGCAAATTTCAAAAAAGAACCTATTTACAAAAAAACAGTTTAACATGGTTAGTATGATGGTTAATACGGAGTATGTCTCCCGGACGATGCAATATTACAACACCTACGCATGCTGAGTATCAAATTATCAATCTGATCTTGGGAATATTACACCACTCATCAAGCAATGCCCTCCAAAGTTCCGGTAGACAGGTGGGAGGGGGTTGACGGGCTGCAATTCGTCGGCCAAGCATATCCCACACATGCTCTATTGGATTCAAGTCCGGTGAGTATGCTGGCCAATCCATATGGGTGATATTCTCCGATTGAAGGCGTTCGTCTACAATGTTTGTACGGTGAGGACGGGCGTTGTCATCCATAAACAGAAATTCAGCACCCATGGCACCCCGAAACAAACGTACATGTTGTTCCAGAATGACATCCCGATAAATGTGGCCTGTCATCGTTACACTCTGAACATGCAGGTCAGTTCTGGAACCAAGAATAATTCCTCCCCAAACGAGCCATCCTGCACCACCGTAACGGTGTCGTTTAATGGTGTTCTCTTGGTGGTAACGGGTACCTGGCGCTCTCCATATGAAAGTCCGGCGAGAATTAGACTGGAAACTAATCCTGGACTCGTCGAAAAACATCACACATGACCACTGTTGCGGTGTCCACAATGTATGCTCTCTATTCCAGGTTAATCGCAGGCGACAGTGAGTTGCGGTAAGGGGAACACATCTGGCAGGTCTGCGAGCATATAGACCAATGTGCCCTAAGCGTCTGTACACGGTCTGCCTTGAAACTGTCGTACCGGTAGCTGAAGAGAGCTGACGAGACATGTCTGATGCTGTGCTCCGTCTGTTTCTTTTGGCAGTAACTGCCAAATACCGGTCCTCATTCGGCGTTGTAACTCGGAGGCGACCTGTGCTGTAACATCTACTCTTATTACCATCATCTTGGAATCGTTGCCCAAGCCTGGAGATGACACTCTGGGCGATTCCAAGTTCCTCGGATACTTCTAGATGGATACGTCCACATTCCAGTCGTCCGATAATTCTACCACGTAAAAAATCATCCAAATGCTTCCTTTGTGCCATAACTATGCGGTTATTGTACTGAAATTCTTTTAAAGCGCTTGTGAACAATTTCACTTCTTTGCCACCATTCCTTATATACCCCTCTCTTTCACTCTCGTCATTGTGACGTACTATCCGCGCCATCTGGTGGTTTCCTGTAATTTGCATATTCTTCTTCAATATGTGTGTGATAATTCTACAGGTGAAATTTTTATTTTAGAGTTCAATTTCTGTGTGATTCTGAATTATCCTTAATTTATGGACATGAGTGTATATAAAAAAAGGTATTAATTTACAAAAAAAAAGTCACATAATTCCTTTTTTGATAGTATGTAGTGTTTACGAATTTAAAATTTGTTTTATGAGGGCTGTAAAGTATATTGAAAGATGGATCTCTATTTAATGAATTTTCCCCATTACGAGCTTTTTTCGGAGCTGTTAGCGACTTCGTTAAATAGAGGTCTGACTGTATTTATTTTCTTCAGATTTGAAAGTTTTAACATTTAAGGGTATCCGACTATCCTAAAATTGTGAAATTTGCCAAAAATGGATAAATTTTTTTATGATTTTATTTTTTGGCCATCTATTAGCTTTATAAAAATACCAAATTTATTTTTTTCCTTTCACTAGAACAAAAACTACAATTGTTTTAGTAAAAGCAGATGCCATTACTTTAAGCACGATGTCCTACCTTAAAATGCGTTTTACTCGAAATGTGTTTTTTTCGAAAATGATCAAACGGGGACAGCTATTGCTCAAAAAGTTTTGAAAATAATTAACTGAAATTTTTTGTGTGTGTTCTGTATAATATAGTAGAAGTGTTTTAACCTTCAGATTTATCAACCACTGTTTTATTACAAAACTTACAGCTCCTAATGTGAATATAACCACTGTTTTTTTAAGCAATTTCATGTAATAACAAAGATAAAGTGCTCTAGTTTTTGTAAAAATTAAAATATATCTTATCCTGAAGGTCATTTCAAAACTGAACAACATAGCAACACATCAGATTTAAAAGTTAAAAACCTGTTCATAAACTTTTGGTGCAGAATGGGCCACGTTTATGTTATTTTTTGTCAATTTTTACCCATTTTTTCATATTTTAGTCATAATAATTTCTTTTTCTTTTCTTACTTTTAGCATATTTTTTTTTAAAATGTACTAAACAAATCTAAAAACAACAACAAAATCCCTATATCTCCATTTTTTTAAGAAAAAAGTTGTCGCAAGTAGTCGGATAACCTTAAGCATCATATTACCATGTTTTTACACTAATTTCAGTTTCAGAAGTATAATAACAGGGCTGATGTAAGAGAGAAAAATAATTAGCCAACTCCAAAATTAAAACAAAATCATTTAATTCGCAACATCTCATACATACAATAACACCATAATACATATCAAACACAGAATCACTTCTTCCGTTTCCTGTGCTATTTCCTGCCCCATCTGAAAGTGCCTCCCAGTCCAAAGACGGGTTTGCCTCTGATTAATTGTCCATCGATGTGTGAGAGCTTCTGCGCGTAGCTGAGGAGGAGATCCAGGCTGATGTTCTTTTTCTTGTTCTCATACAGTTTAAGGCCCAGTCCAAGGTTCACTCCAGTGTGCAAATTTTTTAGACCGTTTCCACCCCCATCAATCGCTAATTTAAACTGCGGCTGTGAAAAAAAATAAGAATGTTTTTAATGAGAAGGAACACAGCAGAGGCACTCTCAGAACTCTTTTCCCACATGACAATATTGATGAATAACTTAACGACCACTCAAACAGTGAAAATCGTTTAACAAGAAACTGAGGGGGACTGTTAAGTGACATTGCAAAAAAAATATTCAACAAAATTGTTTATTAATTTACATAGATATGTGTACATGCATGTATTTATACTGCTGGCCACACAAAATGCAACACCAAGAAGGACCAGAGATATCACAGCGAAATTTATTTGGCAAATAACATGTTGTACAAAGATCAAACGATTAAAATTACAGCCTCTTGTGACGTGTGGATGATGACAAAATCAGTAGTTACTGTAGCCACCATTGTTGACCATAACCGCTGCCCACGCCTCGGCGTAGAATCAAAAAGACTTTGAGTGAGTGAGAGTGAGAGAATATTAACGTCGCACTGATTAGCAACACGAGGGCTTTTGGCGACGGTCTGCGTAATTTTGAACCATGGTCAAGTGACGCGGACGACACCTGAACTGGCACCCCCCTCTCCTAACTACCACACCACACAACGGGAGGACGTTTGAGCTCTCGACAGATTTAACGTGCATCGCTCCCCTACACGGCGGGTCTTTAATGGTACTAGGATCGAACTCATGACATGCTAGCCATGATCCGATGCCTGGACCACTCGGCCACCGTGGCCGCAAAAAGACTTTGAATGTATCCTTGGGGTACAGCAGTCCATGTGGCTTCCACATTTTGCCAAAATTGAGCTAGTGTAAAAATGGGTGGTGAATCTCGGACCAGTCGTTGTGCAAGCATGGACCCCACATTTTCGATTGGTGATAGATCGGGCGAACAAGCTGGTCAATGAATCAATTCGATCTGATTTGTAAAGAAGAACTCTTGAACCTTGCGTGCCACGTGTGGTAGCGCATTATCCTGATTGGAATATGGTTGATAGCAAGCGCTAAATGTATGGGAGGACCACGGGTTCCAACACCTCAGAGCTAACTGTTCGGTGTACCGGCAATGCGTACTAGAGGGGTGCGGCAGTGAAATCCAATATCATCCTAAACTATGATACCGGGTGCAGAACCAATGAGGCAATGCATAACGGCACCCTCTCACCACGGTGTCTCCAAACTCGAATCCAATCCTCATGATGTTGCAGGCAAAAGCGGGATTCATCAGTAAATACAATGTCGTTCCATTCTGTTGTCTCTGTCCGCCGTTCATAGCGCCATTTGTGGCGCAAACGCCTATGATTTCCAGTCAAGGATAAACGAAGCAATGGATGCCTTGAAGACATTCCACTCTGCTGCAAACGGCGTCGAATTAAACTTAATTAAAAGCAACTTTACTTATTTAAATTATAAGCAACGGAAGTAAAATTTTTACGTTGAATTATCTGTATATTTATATACCTGTTAATGTAAAAAAATTGTATTTTAAGTTACAAATATATCTGCATGAGCAATAAATAATCAATATCAATTTTTTTATGTTCTTACTTTTAGTTACACTTTGCGTAAAATCCGCTGCATTTATAGCTATAAAATTTTACAGAGCTCTTACAAACATAGCAATTTATAAAATGGAAGGAAATTTTAATAAATAAATTTTAATAATTAAGAAATTTTTTAATTGATTCAAATTTTTTAAAAATTTTATGCATAAATTATTGTATATCTAAAATTTGTGAATGTTTATTTGAAAAAAAAATTAATTCACTTTGTTGAAAATTTGTGAATTATAGTATGGTAAATATCAGAGCTAAAGGTAAAGAAGATTTTGAGAAAAGTGTACTGGTGGAATCACCAAAAAATGCATTTTGAGAAAATTGCAAATAAAGATATTTTCATCTGTGATTTGTAAAATGATATTTTTTAATACAATATAAAGCCATACCATAATTAATGGGATTATTTTGCATCATTTCTCAGTTTTTAAATAGCAAGTTTAAAATTCAAGATTATTTAGAAGTCTTTTTAATTACTCTTTTTATACTTCATCAACACGTGTTATGAACAATTCCCACCTTCTTCCATTTTAAATATCGAAATTTTATGGCTATAAGTTTTAGCATTTTTACTTCACTTTGAACATCATTATTACAGGATATTACAGAATTTCTTACTCATATTTTTGCTATAAAAATACACAAAGAAATGTCTTTGATGAATTTAAACAGTGAATTTGATGTCTAATTTAAATGAAACTCTGTTTTCAAAAATTATGACAAAAGAATCTTTGTTTTTGTACTCATACATATGAATATTTATTTATTTTAAAGTAAAACCATTTGTTATAAGCATTCAAATGGTAACAATAAGCAATTAGGAAAAACAAAATGTCTATTTTATAAGCTGCGTATTTAATGTAGAATAATCTTCAATATCCACTTTGTACTATTTCCACTTGATTTATAATTTAAGAACTCTACACACTGAGTATTTATAAATGCAAAAGTAAACGTAATTAACATTTCAAAAAACAAAATTGTATTTTAAAATTTTGTAACTAATCATTTAAATTTTCCTTAATTTTTGCATAAAAAAGGCAGAATTTTCAATAAATTTGAACATATAATACAGAAAAATTACATTCTTTGTACATTTCTTCATATTATACAAAACGGATTTTGAAGAAAGTGTACCTGAATAATAGTTACATCACATTTATTTTCAATTTTAAAATTCAATTTTCTAGCGTTCTATTTATCGAGTTCTCATAAATAATACATGTATGGGTGCAGCAAAGTGCCCTCTATCTTTTAAAAGTAAAACAAATCATATTTCAGTTACCTTAAAATAACAGCATTTCACATTTGCAATGGATTTTTTTAGCTTAAATAAACCTGTGATCTTGAAAATTTGTTCAATTAAACAAATTTCATTACAATAATTTTTTCTTGGTGTTTGGATTTTTTTCCCGTCACAGCATATATATATATATATGTATATATATATACATAAGTATACTTAACTATAATTTTTAACTATCCGTAAAGTATACCTAACCCTAATTTTGCTGGTCGTAATTCAGCAACAGCCTTAGAAATCATAATAGGTCTCCATTTTAGTCCATAGACTCTTTTGGTTTCTTCCATTTTAAAGTTCCAACTCTGTTTCCTGTTAGACATACGTTTATTTAAATCTAGTACAATATTCATTTCTACCATTTGTTTTATAGTTACGTTTCTTAGAATCTGGTTTATATCTTTTAGCTATGTTGGTTGTATAATTTTGTCTTGTTATTTTTCATTTTATTATACTATATATATATATATATATATATTTCGGAGCTCCTATGTCCGGAGCAGTGTAAATGCTATTTGTATTGTTATTATATCGATGAATATCATCAGCACGTTGTCACTGGTGACCTTGGCATTGTAAAAGATGATTTATTGAGAAATTTTATGAAAAAGGTACTGGCTTTAGACTTATGATCACAAAAAATAAATCCAACGTTGTAAAACAAATCACAAGAGATTTGGATACTTTCTACCTTAAAATGGCTATTAAATACGGAATGCCGATAGAAGCATTCAATCAATTTAGATCTCTTGTAGCAATAGAAATTGGAAATTTGGATTTCAGTGTTGAAAATGAAATTATGTATAAAGACCTTAAAGTATCGATAGATAATATTCAAAAGGATTTCGTGATAACTTATGTTGATAAAGTCGCTGCTAATTATGCAATAATATGTAAATATTTTTATAGTAAATTATTAAGTGATCATATTTTAAAGAATAATGCATTTCAAAAGTCGATTCACAGCAATAGAGAAGATGATAATCGTCTTTTGGCTTTAAACAAAAGATTAAATATTCATCTCAAAACTATTAAATACCCACGAATTTTTTTAACACCAAAATTCCACAAAAATCCAATAAAATTCCGTAGTATTACTAATGGATATAATACATATATAACGAAGTCTTGGAAGATTTTACAATCCCTTCTTCAAAATACTATCGATGGCTTTCAACACACAGCAATAATTAAAAATAGCTTAGAGATTGTTAGAGTCACGAAGGATATGACAGTTTTTTCCATGCACGGCTTTGACTTCGAGGATCTTTTTAATTCTATTGATATAGATGATATGATTAGAGTTCTACATTTAATTTATGATAAATATGATTTGCATAATTCAATGAAAAAGGAAAAATTTGATATCCTGGTTAATCTTGTTTTACAAGAAAATTTCATAGCATTTAATCAAAATCTTTTTAAACAGATCAGAGGATTACCTCAGGGTGGTCGTGCCAGTAATAATTTAGCTAACTTATATTTACATTTTTTTGAAATTGATCATATTTTTGATGATTCTTTCTTATTATACCGTTATATAGATGATGTAATAGTTTTTGGTAAAAATAGTGAATTCAAACCAAATATTATGTTCTACCCTGACAATCTCAACCTTCTTAAAACTAATTTTAACTCTAATATGGTTGAATTCCTAGATTTAGACTTGCATCTTATTGACAATAGAGTAGTCTGTAACATTTATGACAAAAGAGATTCTTTTAGTTTCCATGTAATTAAAATTCCTGTATGGAACAGCAATTTGCATCTATCAATTTACAGAAATATTGTTTTGAATTTTTTACTTAGGAATGATAACTTAACTACCAACAAAATAGATAAATTTAATAATATCAAGAAATTCTTCCAATGCTGCATAGATCATGACTATCCTATTAACTTCTTAAGAACATATATTCATCACAAATACATTAATCGTCTTGCTATTTCTGATTTCAAAACCCCCATACAACAATAGGATTTCAAAGTCAGCATTTTAGTGGTTTTGCTGTGAAGATTCTGTTTTAACACTCTTCACACAGTTTATTTTTTAAACACCCTTCTTAAAAATCCTATAATTTGAAAAATTTCTACATTTTTAGCAACCAACCAATTTTCTACATTTGTGACAACCAACCAAGTTATAGCCTACTAAATTTGAATGTAATCTTTCTTGGCGTCTTCCTTACAAGCTGGTATAAAGGATGCGTTTAAGTGCAATTTAGATTTTTATCACAACATATATAAGCTTTCCATCGGTTTCAAGAGTGTTGGAGCTCCTGGAATAAGCTCTGTGAGCAGAAGTTTTAAAATCTTTTTGGAAGAATCCTTTTACTGGGTAATTCTTTTGATATTTTTCTGCTTAAACATTTTGGGAGAATTTTTGCTTAATAGTTGTCGGTTGTTCTTTCATATTTCTATGAGATTTTTTATACTTTGGATTTTTATATTTTGATTTTGTATACTTTAAATTTCTATTTATTTTATTTTGGTCTTTCCTACTGAGTTGCAAAGGGGGAAGGTTGGCGCCTTCAAACTAGTTTAACCCCACTTATTCGGTCCTAAGTCCGAAATTGCATTTTGACTCGCTAGGTTCTTATTTGTATTTCATTAGATTTGATCTTAATTTTTTTTCCCCTGTTATGTTCTATTTTTATATAGATTTTTCCCATATATATATATATATATAATACAACATCATTCTATTTTCCAATTCATTGTAAATATTTAGTCTAAACTCTTATTTTTCTTCCAAAGATAGCCTCGTTAACAGTATCTCCATTTCGCTATCTGAGGTTAAAGCTACTACCGAATTGTTCCGTCTGTGACGAATTCGTCAGCTGTTTGTTTGTCAGGTTCATTAGATTCCTTGACAAATATTGTCTGAAATGTTTCTGCTTTTGCATAAAAAAGAATGAAAATAGTCTGTAATTCATTTTACTTACCTGGAACATTCTTGAGAGAGGTATATTGAATTGGCCCAAGACTGAAAGTAGAAGAGAAAAAGAATGAAAAAATATGACATTAAGATTCTTTTTTATTCTTAGAAGTTTTTGAAAATATGGAAATAGAACACACTCATGTATGTTTTTTAAACTCTTTCTTAAATATTTACGAAATCAGATCACAAATGTGCATCAGCGTTACATTTTTATTTGCACAATAAGGTTTTTACAGCTTTAAATTTTGTCACAACTGTATTGTCGTTCGATCGCTCGTTATTTCTAAAATACAAACGGGGGGGATTTTTTATTTAGTTATAAAACTTTTTATAAATGAAAATTCTACTTCCCTTGTTTCCCGACTATTTTTAGGATGTTTTCCTACGTTTTTTAATTGAAAATTACAAAAATTCTTAATTCTTACGAGCAGTAGCCCACACAGGAATTTTTCAAGAGGAGGGAGGGGGGGGGGGTCCAGGATCAAAAGTCTACCATTCTCGTATCATACTGCAATACGTCGCCCAACATATCCTTTTGATTTTTTGTCGATTTTCGGGAACAAAAAACAATAAAAAATTAATTATTTAATAAATAATTATCCAATTATTAAATATTGAATAAATAATTATCATTAGTTTTAATAATTAAATTTTATGTACAATATATATATAGAAATATAATCAATCGAAAAAAAATCAAGGGCTGTGGGGAAGAGAGTCCAAACCCGGGGACCTCCTCCTTGTGTGCGCTACTGCTTTCGAGTATTAAGGAATATAAGAAATATATCGAAGGTAAAAATTATTCTGTATAAACAAGCGTCTCATTTTAAAGAAAAATCTGCATCAAATAGAATTTTTATAAACTTCTGTTTATTTAGAATGTATTTGCTGACTTTTGGCCAATAATTTTTTTCACATGCCACCCTGTTGACCTTTTTTTACCGAAAAATCATACACACAGCCACACTATTTGATTAAATATAACAATTACTTAAAATGTATCTTACTTCTGATATTTAACTTAACTCAGTGGCGCAACAGCCTATGAGAGACAAGGCCTACTGTGCCCATATCAGTATACGTGACCTGGGGCCTGAAGTGTATTAGCAGATGTTCTGATCAGGTGGTCAGTCTGACACAAAACTCCCCGTATTAAGCTCCCAATCATGCTTGGCACTCATTTATTGACCCACTGAAGGGATGAAAGGCTGAGCCGACCTTGCTCAGCCCGAGATTTGAACCTCGGACCTGCGGTGTGGAAGCGCGATACACTACCACTCAGCCACTGGGCTTCGATATTTAACTTACTGTGTGAAAAATTCGATATTACTTTGATTAGTTAGAAATACAGGGTGAGTACAAATAATGGACCCTATTTTAAAAATCCTATTTTCTAAGCTACTGCATATATTATAATAAGTGATACATATGAGTATAAAGAGATATATACTAAGTTTCTTTTTCCACCAATGATCAACATTACATTCAAGATCACTCTGATTGATACCAACTGGTGACAATACTCTGGTACAAACATGGTGACAATGACAGAGAAGAGTTTTTGCGTATTAGAGTATGCACGGATTTTTTCAGTAATTTCGGTGCAAATTTAGAAATCGCTACGGAAAAGAAGCTCCAACCAACAAGAGCATTCTGCGATGTTATCATCAATTTACGAAAACAGGTTGCTTGGGTAAAAAGAAAAGCAGCGACAGGCCAAGCGTCTAGGAAGAAGCAGTGGAAGTGTTTTGTTCGAAGTCCATGGAAGTCTACGAGAGATAGCCGCCTGTGAACATGGAATGCCCCAAAAAGCGGCATGGAAAATGTTACGAAAAGCCGTATGATTAGCAATTTCAATGATTTCAAGCCGTATGATTAGCAATTGACACAACAAATAACAGAGGGCGACAAGCAAACATTTGTGCAGCGTTACAAACCATTAATAGAGTGATGCTACAAAATGAATGGAACAAACTGGATTACAGATTGGACGCATGTTGTGTAACAAGGAGGTCACACATAGAACATTTGTAACAGGAAAAAAAATTGGTATATTTCTCTTTACATTCATGTATCACTTATTGTAATATGTGCAGTAGTTTCGATACTATGATTTTTTTAAAATGTGATCCATCATTTGTACTTCCCTGTACTAGGTAATCACTCAAAATAGAGTAGAACGTCGTTTATCCGAATCAATTGGGACCGAACACCGCTCGGATACGTGATTGTTCGGATAACCTAAAACCGAATGTGATCCATGCAGTATGTGATTTTGGACACTATACGAATATTGAAAATCATCACATGCGGGAAACGTGCTTGAAGAAAAAGCCAAATAGGTGCAAAACGTCGCAATTTTACCTTGATTGGGGAAAATAATCATTTATTTTTCGCTGTGCCATTGTGCACCTTCGTTCTTTCACTGCAAGGTTTCTGATTCTCTTCGGCAGCAGTAGTTGAGTAGGACAGCACTCTGATTGTTGTTCGTACCACTCCACAACTGTTTCTAACGCAGAAAAACGTGTCAGCATTTGATGGACCCTAGCTACTTTCGTTGTTGTTGTCCTCGTCTTCATCCGTTTCATATTCGACTGGGTTGGATTCTTCTTGCACGGAAGTCACTATCTCGTCATTATTTAGCATTTGAAATCCACAGTCTTCTGCATCGCATGCCATCCAAGTTTCTAGATCAACAAAACTCAACAAAAGAGCACGTGTACACCCCCTCACTTGGAAACAAACTGACCTAATATTCCGCGCAGATGTTTACCAAATCACACTACTGAAATTATCCAGATATCCCTCACCTTGGGTTTTCCCGTCACTTTGGGCCTCACAGGAAAAAAATGTTGAGCATTGCATTGTTCGAAAACGTATTCAGACTTTGGTTCGGATATTTGACGCTCCGGATAATAAACGTTCGGATAAACGACGTTCTGCTGTATTAATTTTGTCATGGTATTTGGATATAAAAATGTATTATCATGGAGAATCATATTTATTTACTACCAAAGAAAACACGAATAAAAACAAATATCTACTCGTTATTGATATAACTGAAAAGAACTGCTCCACGAATCAGGTGGTAACGGTCGCCATACATGTAAGTCCACTCGGTGGCTCAGATGTAGCGTACCCTGATCATAAGCCAAAAGTTGCGGGCTCGATCATGGATGGAGTTCATAGATTTTCTGGATGCGAAAATCGTAGGCATACATATCATACGATTATGTGGCTTGTAAGAGATTCTCTGAGTATCAATTCAGCTCTGGTACTCTCGGCAAGATTAAAACGCGGCAAATATTCAGCATCCGACGAGATTTTGAATTAAAATTTTTTCGAGCATCAAAAACTGGTCGCGAATGCCGCTACTAGAAGATACCACCATGAAATGGCTCTCATATTTGGAGACCAAAGTCTAAGAGTTCCCAAAAGTGTAGTTCCCAAATGCAGCCCTTTAGGGGAAAATATATTTCTGTAGAGCGACTGTGATTTGTTCAAGCCCTGATGCCACTACAGACTGAGAGTAGATGCGTCCCTTAAATGATAAGACCTTGGCTTCTTTTGCACTATCCCAGCGCCTCTCAAATTGTGGGGCGCGCCCCTAGGGGGTGTGATAACCCTTGGAAGGAGGTGCGAGCATATTGAAAAATCGAAAACACAATATTATTTTTAAAAAATTATTAATTTATTGAACGTAAACAGCAAAATACATTCTGACACAATTAAAAATTTAAAAAAAAAACATTTACACTGATATAATACATTTATAAATGAATCAGTACTGCATAATGTATTTTACAATTAATTTAACAATACTAAGTTAAGAATTAAATAATTACCAGTGCCCCACGAGCTTTTAATACATAAAATCATATGCTAAAATTAACACTTATCTTGATAGTTTTTGTACAGTTTATAATTAATCCCTTAACTGCCGATTAAAAGTTACGCCAAAGTTACCAATGCCACCATTTCTCACGTATATAAACATATGTGATATATTGAGGGGGGGGAGAGAAAAGGAATAAATATGTCAATTCTCTAAAGTAAGTATATTCCTCGCAAACACTGTCAAGTTAATTATCGCTTTCCAAAGCCTTCGAAATAATTTTATGGGTAGCAGTGAACAGAAAAGATCGTATTTCGAAGAGACGTATGTATACGTTCGGGGCAATTTACGCACTGGCTGAGCGAGACGTTTATATACACCGGAGACACTCTAGAGGTTAAAGTCGTATTGCAGCTTTAGCGTCAAAGTATCGTATTATCGAATTCAATACATTGTTCTTGTATGGAGGGAGCGCGATGAAAATTATGATTGAATATTGGGTCGCAAGTAGTGAAAGTTTGAGAAACACTGCACTACCCCCATCGGAATGGTTTTATTTCGATCGAGTTTCACTTACATTTTCTCCCAAAAAATGAGCACAAATATACTCGACGAGTAGAGGTGGAGATGATGCACTTTTTTCCTGTCGAGGCTAAAAATCTTAACATTGGAATGGTGTGGTCCAGTGGCTTAGCGGAGAATATTAAGAGGTTTCCCTGCAAAGTCAAGTTTAAGGCTCCCAAGCCGGATCTTACAAACAGTACGTACTTGGTGTAAGTCAGGCCTTAACCCCCCTTAGAGTCCTGCCCCCCCTCTCGCGATGTGGGGTTTGCGGGTGTACACGTTACACCACTGGTCTGGACATTTGCAGTATGGGGTGCCATCTTAGATGTCGTTCTAATCACTTGACTGTGATTTGTAATTACGAGGTCCATTGCTATAATAATCCTCGTAGCTTCGTAAAGCAATGTTAACAATCCATCAGTCTCGAGCGGCGCAGCTGCCCTCTAGTGACCAGCCGAAGAGATCAACAGAGTAACTTAAACCAAAAATTAACTAATTATTACACTACAGCAGGGGTTCTTAAACTTTTCAAGATGGCGACCCCATTTTTTTGGACAAAAATGTTGCGCATAAACAATGCGCAAATTTTACACACGCTTGGTGTACTTCTATATGTGTTTTATTTGTTACATTGTTTTTTTGCAGAGATAAAAATCCACAATAAACTTTTACTTTGAATCTAACAATATAGAAATTTTAATTAAATAATAAAATAAATAAAATTTTACACAATGTAATTAATATAAAATTAATAATTATACACGAACTATAATCTGTTTATTAAGTGTAATTATTTTGATTCACTTCTGAGATCATTACCTTTTATTACCAACGGTGTATGCAAGATTTAAGTATACATAGAAAGGATCTGCTCTTGACTTTTTTTTAATTATGTCATTAAATCTTGGAATAATAGTCAACACCACTGGACGAAGTACTTCCTCAATATTCTTTAGAAATTGTTGGAAATTTGTGACGGATCTATCCGCGTCTTTCCTCTAATCCTCTTGGGAAATCTTTGGTCTATCAATTTGAATTTAATCCCAACCAATCCTTTGAAGAAACAACCGTGATATGCAGATTAGGTCGGATATATATAGTCAAGGTTTTCAAGCTAGTTAGACAGATAGAAGGAGTTATATGGAGATTGAGATATAGAGAATCTGACTAAGAGGAGAGATAGCTACCGATCAGGTATTATTCTACATTTAGTATGTTTCAGAGATTAGATAGTTGAAGGTATTAAAGTGACGGTTGGCCACCATAGTTAAATTATAACTCAGGTATTTAGAGAAGCAGGTTGATACTAAAAAAGGAGGATCGAGATATAAGAAGTATTCTCATAATTTGCATCTCTCGTTGTTTAATCTTCTATTGTTCTTATTAGGAACATCTCTTCTAGTTTGAATTATTAGAATTCTGTTTGTTGATAATTTGTGCGTTTAATAAATAGACTGGATAAATATTATAGCTAGTGATCCTTCACTTCCTCCCCCACCTCAAGGTGGGGTTGAGATTAGATCATGCCTCTTATAAATTCTTTTGCAATTCTTCAAAGAACTTCGTAATAAAAAATCAATTTATAGCCCAGAATCTGTTGACAATTCAAATTTTTTTTCCTCATAATTTTAGAGGCAAATGAGTGATATTTTCAACACCAATTTCGAATGGTTTTACAATCCATATAAATCCTTCCGCCTTAACATTCCGTATCATTCAAATATTTCTTAAAGTTTTTATCAAAGCACTGCAGATGTTCATTTATTACTTTTAACAACTCATTCCCAATCCAACTCTCATACAAAAATGGTTGCCTTTCTTAAGCCGACGAGGCTGGTAAAATGCTTGGTTACGGTTAAATCAAAACACATGATCAGGCTTTACTAAAACACACGAACCTCGTAAATGCAGGACCTTTAAGAAACTAAGAACAATATGTGTGTAAAACAAATAAAATGAATGGTTTTATTGTAATTTATGTCAAAAAGTTCTTCGCTGCATGTATTTTCTTATCATGATTATATTTCAAACACAATGTGTTAAACTATTTTTTAATGGAAAAACAGGTTGTTTTATACAAAAATATGTATCAAAAATCTAAAACTTATGACGACCCCAGTCCAAAACTACGCGACCCCTAGTTTGAGAAACACTGCACTACAGGTAATTATTATTTGTATCCGACCCGAAAGCTGCCACGTCTGAGGCCAAAAACTGACGTACAAAGTTTCTTTTTTTTTAAAGTTTTATAAATATACATTCATTAAATGCCCTTATAAAATTGAAATATATTAAGAGCTGAAAATGGTAGAGATTTGTTATTTATTATATACCAATTCTAATTATTCCAAAACGCCTGTGGAGTATTTTGCTTATTAAAATTATATAATTAACATGCGTAACTGTGTAAGCATAAATATCACATACCTCAAACATGGCTATATATTTACAGAGCTTTATTCATTTTAAAATGAATAAAGGTATGGGAATAACGGAATTCTACATATTGTGGTAAAAATATCTTGTTTACTGATAAAAAAATAATACGTAAATGAAAATTTGATGACCACTATAACAAAAGGGATTAAAACTGTAAATATCATGTTTAACCAAGGAAGTCAGACAGATATATAGGGTTTCCTGATTGCGTTATGGATAGATCACATAGTTTATTTTCGGCCAAATATGCAAATTTTTCCGCATGCGTTACTGCACTTTAAAATATCGATTTTTTTTGCCCCCTTCCCTCTTTTTTTTTATTTAGAAAACATTGCTGCAATGTATTTGGCGAAGCTAGTCCTGATTGAGCCCTGTATCAAAATTTCTCGCACACTCTTTTTGGGGGCAATATATTGTTGATATTATAATAATTTTTTCCCTCATACATGTGTTGGGGCCTCTGTAGCTATACCCCTGCTGCAATGCAACAACGATAATTAATTCAATTACATGTTTTTATTATCTTTAAAACAGCGTTGTCCCTTCATAGATACCGCTATTTGTAACAAACCTTTTATCTCGCTAATATTCACATTGTTTATTGAAATTTATATTTATGAGACTGGCTGTGTTGATTCTCGAATGAAATTAATTTTAAAAATACCTGAATTGAATCAGATATTTGCCCTTTTTTAACCATTAATTTATTGTGACTTTTTCTTAAGTTTGATAATAATATTTATATTACCGAAAAAACATCATAAGAGCTTATCATAAAGTATTTAAATTCAATTTTGAAGCTAATTATTTAATTCGTAAATTTTACAGAAATTTAATCCATCCTTCATTTTTTTCTTATAACAATGACTTATTTTTTCAAATCAGATATTCCGTTTTAAATATATACACACACAATTTCATATCATAAAATTATTAAATAATAATAAAAGTAACGCAGAAATTTCTAGCAATGAAATGGTAATAGAATAATTATATCAACACAAAATCATTCTCTTACCCGAAGAGCATGCTAGTGATATCACGAAGAAAAATAAGACTTCAAAATATTTCATCGTACTGTTAATTCGGTTTCTCCGACTTCAGTACCGATCAATTGGACTTCAATATCAAGTCCCGTAATTTGTTTGTCTATTGAAATAAAATTCTTCCTCATCTGTTTGAATGATTTGAAAAAGGTGCTCGTTTTCTCAATTACGCTAGAACAGCACAAATGGGGAAATTTTTCCCTTTGTTGCAGAAAACAAAGAGATTTTTCCCTCTATGTCAACACGATAACACTAGGTAATATTATATTATTTGTGTTTCATGATTTTGTAAAGCAATTCTTTTTTTTTAATTATTTTTGTAGGCGAACAAATCCACATACATCAAATTTTTTTAATAAAATTATTATTTGACGGATTCTAAAAAGCATCGTTTAAAAAAAGGCAACCGTAATATTATTGATGGATTTAAATCTAGTGAAATATTATTCAAAAACAAAAATTTTCATCAATAATTATCTTTTAAAATCAATAATTACGCTAAGTGTATATTCAGTACTTTTGCAGTACTACAGTATTCCTACTTATTCAGTAGTAAGTAAGAAAAAATACGTAGAACTACTACAGAACTGAAGTAAGTATTAGAAATACTTATTCTGTAGTAGTACAGAATAAGTTCACGGCATTTCTTTTTAATAAGTACTTTCAGTGCTTATTCAGTAGAAATTACCTGTACAATAAATTTATGTTATTTTAAAGAATTTATAAATAGCTCGTCTATTAGGAATATTGTGCGATTTCATTGCGCTGGCAAATGTCAACAAATTAAAATTGTAAATTAAGGTTTTAATATCAATTTAAATTAATAAAAAAAAACAGAATGATGTAAGCAAATTTTTACTGTAATGTTTATCGACTGTATTTAACATTTTTTATAGCTAAAAAATAATTGTTCGTTATCTACTGGAATGACATATTTAATGTCCAATATATTTCACCAAACTACTCTTTCAATTATTTTCCTTCATGTCATAAAATAATGTTATAAATTACTATTAATCTCTTTAACAATTGGGGGGGGATATAAATAGAGCCCTTAAATTAAGTCATTCTCCTCTCCTCTTTCCATCTTAGACCGTACAATTGCAACCTCGCAACGTCCTATTTAATTCTGTTTAGTCAAATTTTAGGCTCAAAAATTTTATGTATCATTTTATTTTGCTAATTGAACTAATCTTTTTCTTAATAAAAAAGTTCACATTATATTACTTTGTTTTTAAAAAGATATAAACCACATGTTATAGTTATTATTTTGTTATTCGATATCTATCATTTGTTAAGATAGATTTCTCCCATTGCAGTTCGGTGTCGTTCTCGTCACTTGACTATGGTTCAAAATGACGAGGAACGTCGCCAAAAGCCCAGCTGAATAGTGCGACGTTACTATTCACTTACTCACCCATAGCAGTTCGTATTAGAATAAAACAGGAATGAGAAATTATGTGTAATTATTGAACTTTAATAAAATTAAATAAATATACAAGGCAAAAATTTTAATCATTCTATTATTGTAAATATATATATACGTGAGTTATATGTTATTTAGAATCAATACTCAGTGGTGACCTAAAATTGCGGACACTTTTGGAAATTGCTATGTTTTTAAGTTTGTATGCTTACCGAAAATGTTAAGTTTCACAAAATACAAAGTCATATACATTATTTTAAAGAGAATTTAATTCTAAATTCAGTGTAAAAAATGAAACTCAAATACACTCACTTCCAAAGTTAGGAATGGAGCGGAAAAATGTGAAAAATGGACTACTCTCATTGACACGAAAAGCTGCAAGTAAGTAGTTTTAAATTTATTCATGAAACAAACAAAGAAAATTACAAACAGAGATAAAAAAAAATATTGAATTTTCATAAATTATAAGATGACGTCATATTTGTGTCATCAACAAAATGACGTTTAAATGCAAAACAAACAGCAAAAAACGACATTAAAAGGGTATGTGAGCACCCCTCACCTTCATAAAAAATGTACAGAGTGCGACCATGCTTGTTACGAGGTGACCAACCACCGCACAGTCCAGTAATCGCCATTCCTCCTGTGGTACAGTTTCTAAACCTATGAGAGTAGCTGGAGGTGGGAAACGTCAAAATACAGCCCAGCCGAGGGTATCCCAAATATTTTTATTAGGATTAAGGTCGGGCGAGTAAGCCAGCTACTCCATTCGCACAATCCTTTTACTCTCCAGAAAGTCGTCAACGATGGCGTCCTATAGGGTCAAGTATTATCACACATTACAACAAACGAAGGACCAACTGCTGCTGCGTACAATTTCACAATGGGTCCAGGACTTCATCTCGATATCTTGTAGCCATTACAGAATTACGCCTATAGATGTGCAGGTCGGTGCGATATCCAATGAAATCCATGCCCAGACCATGATGGCTAAGCCACCGTGGAAAACGTGATATTCAGAGATGTTCTTGTGCCGGTTGCATGTGCCTTGTTCTTTTCAGATCCTAACACTCTTATCATGGGGTTGTAGAGCAAGTTTGGACTCATCCGTGAACATGACGTAGCCTTAATTAAACACAATTCAATTCACATACTGATGGCACCAATTAATCGTGTTCCTCTGGATTGGACGAATAAAGTAACACCAACTCGTTGTACCCATGCGTGTACAGACTATTCAAGTGCAGTCTTTGACGAACAATAGTGGCATATATCGTCTTACCAATGACCGCTGCAACCATAGATGTCACACGTGTGGAGGTCAATTTTCGATTCCACTTGGTTACAACAGCAATACATCTGTCTTCTGCGGTGGTCATAACCCTTGGAAGACCGGTTACAGGTCTTAGAGCAACTTTTTGACTGGTTTGGAATTGTTTCTATAACCAGGAATGACGAACGCCAAAGAAACGAGTAACATCTGATGTACATTATTTTGCTTCAATGCGTCCGATAGCCCGCCAGGGATCAGAATCTCCCATTCGTCTTCTGTAAGCCATAGAAAAACGTTTAGTTTAAAAACAAATCGTGCGAATGCTCTAAACACCTTACATCAGAATTTACATATGTAATAATACCTGTAAAACCCTTCATACTGCCGTCTTCTTATACGACTGCCTTGTTTGCATATTTCTCGACGCGAAATCGTGATTAACTGTTACCTAATTTTATTTTCGAACTTCCTTCTACCTTTGCAGCAAATTTCTGCTTCTTTACAGATTGGCTAACGGAAATTAACATTTTCCTCTCCGTGCTTAACTTTTGGAAGTGTATTTGCAATACAAAAGGTTAAGCTACAATAATTATGGATAGGCATTAGATACTGTGATAACAGTGAGTTATCAGTACTTCGTAGGGTAGCCTTTAAAGCTTCAACCCGATGTTTTATTAAGCTGACGTTTGTTTTAAGCTCATTCTTCTGTATAACATGATACCAGAAAACAATTATAGCCTCAATTAGTTCCCTTTTAAAGGATAGGAGCCTCATTCGAATAAGAGTTTTCAAACTGTGCCACAAATTTTCGAAAGGATTGAGGTCTGGACTGTTTTCTGACCAGGACAACAATTCAATACTCTTTGTATAAAACTACTCCTTTGATAATATTTTTGCTTGGCATGGAGAATCCTGCTGAAAAATAAATTAAGATATTTTGGATTTTTTCTTCTTTGATGGAAGGTAGAAATTAGATGTAGAAAGTAGAAATGACAATGCATTTTCTGGCATTTAGCTCTAAATGCCAGAGTCCATCGATGAGCATTTCTGGCATTTAGTGGCCCATGGAGGATACCAATACTATCTGCTGACATGCATTACCAAATAATTGAACTAGTCTTCTTTACAGTATCCTGAATGCAGTCAGGATTTGCTCTTCTCCTGTTCTACGTCTTGCATATTTTCGCCCATTGTTGGGGAGTGGTCCATATGTGTTTCTTTCAGGAAATCAGACGAGGTTGTTGACAAACATCTTTTATTTTCTCTCTGTTGCTCGGGGTGTATGTCGGAACATTGCGATGGGCACCGTAATTCTCGCTCTCGCTCGTCTGGTCTCCCACACACACTCTCTGAAAAACTCAACTCTCGTTTTTCTTAATACACTTAATCACCGCCAGGCGGCGCCCACTGTGCATGCTCAAACACCCATCATTACCGAATAACGATATCTTAGTTTCATCGTTCCGTATAACTTGTGACCCTTGATTTTTGTCCAATGAATGTGTTCCTTTGCTCTATTTAGTCTTTTTTGTACTTCTCTCTGTAAATTCAGTTAAGGCTTTTTTTATAGACTTTTAACTCTTAGTCTAACATCTGTTAATCTTCTCCTGATAGTTCTTGAAAGGACAGAAACACCAACACCATTCAGATCACTTCTGGTGGACATTGATGACATTCTTCTACCTTGGAGACATAATCTTTTTGTTCTGTTGTCAGCAACGGATGTAGTGCAACTTCTTAGGCCTTTTTCTGCTTTGTTTTTTTATTAAATTTGTCTCATGACATCTTAAACATAACTTTCAGTCTCCAGATGTAGTCACTGAACCAACCACTTGTCTTGCAATTTTAACATAAGAAAGACCACTTTATCATCACATATCTCTTTCTAGGTGTCAAATCTACTCTTTTATTTGATGTCACTGCTTCTTAACTAAATATTATTGTTCTCCTGGCCAGGAAACAATCCTGACCTCAGTCCTATAAAAAACTTGTGGCATCGTTAGAAAATTCTTGTCCAAAAGAGGCGTCCATCAAATAAAAGGGAACTAATTGTTTCCTGGAATCATCTAATACCGAAGAAAGAGCTTCAAACTATCTTCAGCTGAATGAAACATTAGTGTGAGGCTGTTAAGTCTCCCTACTAAATACTGCTATCATCAGTATCCAATGCATATCGATAACTATTGCAGCTTAACTTTTTTTGTATTGCAAATATTTGAGTTTTGTTTTTTGCATTGAATTTAGAATTAAATTTT
>BMAO01035446.1:0-62141 GCA_019973975.1 Trichonephila clavata | reverse complement strand
TTGTGAAGCACAACATTTTCTTTAATCATACAAATTTAAAAATCATAAAGATTCTAAAAGTGTCCACAATTTTGGCCATTTCTGTATTTTGGAGTTTGTAAGAATACATAAATGATTAAAAATTCAAAACTGAAGGGTGAATGAGGGAATATTAACATCACACTATTCAGCTACTTGAAGATTTTTGGCGACGGACCTCGTAATATTGAACAATGATCAAGCGATGAAGTCGATCTCTAAGTTGCAAATCTCAAGTCCTCACCTAACTTCTCCACACCATTGGGAAGACGTTTGAGCTTCGATAGATATAACGAGAAGCAATTCCCTCTTCAAGGCAGGCCTTCAGCGGCACTAGACTCGGACTCATGACACACCAGCCTCAAGTCCATTACCTTGACCACTAGGCTACCTCGGCCTTTCAAAACTGTACAAACCCATCAGTAGTTAGCAATTATACATTGAATGTTAAAATCAATAGTAAGTTAAATTCGCGTTTCGTCATTAATTATATGATAACTGCAATCGTGTGTTTCCAGCCGATTAGTTTATGCACTTCGCTGTTGCCAACTTTTGCTTTTGGCAGAAACTTTCTTTTAAAAAGTACATATTCTACTGCAATAATAACACATATAAGTAAGCAACCCCCCTTTTTTTTTAAAAAAAATACACATATAATGCAAGATTTTTTCTTTAATTTTGAAAGACGTTTGAAGAGTCTAAAAAATTTTAACATCTTTATTTAATTATAAAATTTGAAATTCTATCCAAATTTTACAAGTACAGCAACAAGTACAAATATAATGACACTTTTGAATTCAACGGAGAACACTTGATTTTATTTAACATGAGACCTTTGTGAATTTAGTCCATTGATGAATCTTCTTGAATCGATGCATACTTGTATGCGTAGATTGAGAATTGATAAAGATTCTTAATCTCGTCATGCGATACATTCATTCAGGCATTTATCAATTGTTGCTTCAGATCTGCTGCATTTTAAAGTCTCGAATCTTACCCTATTTCATACATGTTCGATTGGTGAAAGATATGCTGATCTTGCTGATCAAGGAAGAATATCAACAGCACGGACGCAGTTCAGAGATTTTCGAGTCATATGGGGCCTGGCATTATCATGTCAAAAATGGCTTCAAGATGAAGTGCTGTAAAGCCACAACTGGCCACACATAAATTGGAGGCAGGATGACTAGATGTAACTTGTTGTAATAAGAGATAACATTTCCCACCATCATACGAGGGGTAATGGCTATATATCTCTAAAAGACAAAGGCTAATTGGTACAGCAGATCTTGGATTCTCCACACTCGAAACCGATTGTCATTTGCATCAACAGTGAAGTGGAACTCATCACTGTGATGCCAGTCTTCTAGCAGAGGGGATGATCGACTTTCACATACTACTTCAGATGACTCTGTCGATAACTAGGAGAGAGAGGGAAGACAATAATAAATGTCACAGAGCAATGGCGCACACAAAGGGGTGGGGGTCTCTGGTCCGGACCCCTTCCAAAGCCCTTGATTTTTTTCTCGATTGATTATAATCCTATGTATGTAGTACGTAAAATTTGATTAAGCATTTCTTATTAATATTTAATTTTATTAATTAATGCTAATTATTTCATCAATAATTAATTTTTGCTGTTTTTTGTTCCCGAAAATCGACAAAATCAAAAGAATATGTTGGCAGCGTATTGGGGCATGATACGAGAATAGTGGACTTTCGACCCTGGACACTCCTCCTTGAAAAATTCCTGTATGCGCCACTGTCATTGGGTCATTTTTACACGAGTCAACTTGAGTCGCACATACCAAAAGGAATAGACAATCTCCGGAGGTAGTTTTAAATAGAAATTGCCTAAGTCCCTTCACATGTAGTCAACTGTCTTTCCTTACTTTTTGAATACTTGTACTCCCTCAAGTATTCAAAAACAGCGTTCTCCTCCCCACTAGTTGAAGCAACTAAATGGATGTTGTAAAGGTTACGCTTTTCACACGCGGGTCCTTGTACATTGAAAATGGAGATCATTCATTGTACAGATAAGTTGTACATTGTTCAATTATTATACAGATGAGTTCGGCACTCCCTTTTCTATCAACTGCTACCGCGTGTGAAAGAAATTTTCTCCCCTCCTCATACTAAAGAAATGGTAACAGAAAAAGAGTTGAACGGCTCAAAGCTGTTTTGTGTGAACCGTCATCAGGAGACGCTGTGAGTGCACCTCCACCATGAGATGCTTCGTAAGATGCTGTAAGGTACCACGGATCGTATGGAAGAGGTTACTACACTTTGAATAGTCGACTAAGGTGCTGTTGGGGCAATTTGAACCTTTGGCAAAAGAATCTAATCCTATCTTGAGTTCGTGTGCCCTGGCCTTCATTCCGCGTGTGATTTCTTTACAACGGACATGTCAAACACGCGGTTCGCCAATACATAGGTTGCAGCCCGCGGAGACATTTTACAAAATTTTAAATATCAATCTTTAAGGGTTTTTTTATTTTAAGCATTATTTCTATAAACTTTTTCTTAAAAAAATTTACAACATATTAACCTGTTATCTATTCTTGTTTTTTAAAAAAATCCTACTTAATTATAGAAATAGCCTTAAAATAAAAATTATTTTTAATATTTTATTAAATTTTTTTCATTTAATTTTACCATAATTTTTATTAAATTCTTAAATTCATTTATGCATATTATTCGCTAGAGTTCGTACTTTATTTCTCTTTGAACTGTCCAATCAGTGAGAGGTGAATAGCGTGACGCCAGAGGTCTTGTTGAAGTTTCATTTTTTTAAAAATTTAAATCCTCCAAGAAGACTAAGACAAAGTGTAATGTTTACTCAATCGCTTGTGAATGAAAGAGGATTTTAGTTTTACTCATTTTAAATTACAAAGATATTTAATAAAAAAATAATCAAACTTCAAGAACAGAGTAAGAAAAGATGAACTGAAGATGAACATCGTAATTTTTAAGAAAAATGAGAACTGCAATATTTCTACGCACAAAACAAGAATAAAATATTGTGCGTGATATTTCTAATGTGCTGCCGATTGGTGGTCTACCATTGCAGACCTAGTACATTCCCCTGAAGCTGGTATCTCTTTTTAGTGCGGCACCATATAGGCGGATACCAATCACCGCAAGTAATTTCGACGCCCAATTTCCTTTCCACCTGAGCTCTTGGCGATACGAACCTGTACTAGGAATTTTAATTTTGCCGAGAGCACCCAAGCCTAATAGACACTCTAGGTCTTTTACATGCCGTATGTACGATACGACAGGCCACTGTCGATTTTCAGCATCATGAAAATCCACCGACTTGGGCCGGGGTCAAACCCGTAACCTTAGGTGCAGAAGCCCAGCGACAAACCAACCACGCCACCCAACCGGCGTGTCTGATATGTAAATAATGTAATTCAGTTGCAAAGGAATGCGTTTTAAAAGACACTATGACACAAATCAGAAAACAAACTATAATTAATATGCTGCGAAACTTTGTGAAGACGAGTTGTTGAAACTGAAATCAATTCTTTAAGAATGAAAAATATGTATTTATTAAATTTGTTGAGGGAATGAGTTAGTGGATGTAAACATCGAACTGTTCAGCTACTCGAGGGTGTTTGGCCCCAAACCTCGTAATATTGAACCATGGTCAAGAGGGACGACACTTGATGAGGACGACACTTGAGCTAGCACCTCCCTCTCCTAATTTCCATTCCACACCTATGGGAGGACGTTTGAGCCTTGACATATTTAACGTGCATCAGCCCTCTCTGCATTGCGGATCTTCAGCGGTACAAGGCTCGAACTCATGTCTCGAGTCCTTTATCTTGACCTCTTGGCTACCTCAGCAACCTAAATTTGTTGAATAACTGCAGTAAAAACTATATATTATTATTACTTTTACTAGAAGCACAGATCGAAATCATTTACCGAAGAAGAATTTATTAGTGTATGCTTAAAGCGGAGGAATTACCATATTTATTCGAGTTTAAGTCGCACTTTTTTTCCAATGTTAATGCTACTGAAAATCGGGTGCGGCTTAGAATCGAAGGGAAATAATTTGTTAGATGGGGCATTTAGAGAAATTACGGGCTCCCGTATGTAATTAAAAGTTTGTAATGCTCATAAAATAACAAATAATTCACTTATTAGTTCTCATTTTAAATTTATTTTAATTTTCAAAATTTGATATTGATAAACCATTTTATACTATTTTTCATTTTTCTCAATAACTTGTTGAAAATTTGGAGTGCGGCTTAGTTTTGAATAAATACGGTATTATGTCCAGCACAAGTAAAAAAAAAATTAAATGTAATTTTAAGTTGAAATTCTCTAACCAGCAGAGGTGATGAAATATTTGAGAATTATAGTCGAGTCGAGTCATGTATTAAGCATAATACATGTTTTTGATGCACATTTGGAAATCTTGATGAGGTGTAAGTTATCCCTGGAAAGGTTGGTTTGTGTCTTGCAACTGATAGAGCGTGTCTAGTATTACTAAAAGAGCTGCCAGATTAAAATAAACAAGCAAACAGCATGGTAATAGTAATTTTGAACATTTTCATTGTATTATTCCGTAGCAAGTACTTTTCTATGAATGTACTTGGATATACTGGACATGTTTTAAAATAGTCAGTAAAATTGCAAACTATATTCGAGCATGTAGATTTTGGCATCGTCGATTTGCTTCATTTCTGTAAGATATAGAATGTGAATTTATTGGTCAAACATGCTACACGAAAGTTCAAGGTATTTTGATTTATAGAGTGTTTAAACGATTTTTTAAATTGCTGGATGAAATAACTTTTTGGAAACAAAAATTATGAAAGTGCTGAATTAAAAGATGATCGTTGGGTAAAGCACCTGGCTTTCTCAGTTGATATTACAGGTCAACTAAACTCAAGCTTCAAGGCAAAAATCTTTTTCTACGATGCTATTTAATCATATTAACGCTTTCAAAAAAATTTATTACTAAAAATTTTTTACAAACAGAAAGAGAAAACTTCTCTCGCTTAGAAAGCTTTCAAAAAATCTATTGATTAAATCCCTTAAATTAAAATTTACAGAATATTCTCTTCAAATTAAATGTTTGGAAACGGAATTCGATCGAATATTTTCTGATTTTAAAAATTGTGAAGTACTATTTCGTTTTATGCTAGTAACCATTTTCTTTAACAAAACATAACAAAAATTCAGTAAGGTCGAGATTAAATTATCAATATTTATCACATTTTTTAAAAACTACATCAGCTTAATATGTTCAACCAAATTTTGATGACTTGCTTTGTGAAAAAAAAAAGGATGTCAAATATCTCTTCTAAAATTAACCTTAAAAGAAGAAAATCGAACCACAAGATCCGGAATTCGGGCATATCATATCCCTAACAGTTTAGTCCAATGAGAAAGGGGCTGTATAGAAATCTCGACTGTCCATTAGCACCATAGAACGTTACAGTTTATTTCACAAGATGAAGCTTTTATAGTGTTTTTTTGTTTCCATAACCAAGTAAATAACAAATAGTTCCGTTTTTTTTAAATATTTTTTGTACATGACGCCATGTCAGTTCATATTGATATCATGAGACATGCTATTATGTGTGGGAATGCTGTTTACATATGTTCAAATAAAAAATAAATATACGTTTTAGAAAACATCATGATTCGATGTGTTGTAACAAAAATTCGAAATTCGTCATACTGAAATCGAAAGCTGTTATTATTTGATTTTTGCTGACCTATCGATCATAGGAAATAATGGCGGGGAGGGAAAAAGCTGATTTTGCAAGGCTCAATAACAATAAAATGTCAAAAAGAATATTTTAAAATCTTCCATACCCGAATTTTAAAAAAAAAATGTCATTTGATGTTTATTTTCAGAGTAGTGTTCGATTTATGAGTCTAGTGTACTTATAGCACCAAATTTAAAAATAATTTGTGATATTCAGTTACAGTGCGTCTAAAAATACAAAATAGTTAAAAATGTTGCAAGGTAAAAAAGAAATTTTAATTATGAAAAACCACGCCCATTTTAATATTATAAAGAGCTACGTCAGAAGAATTCGAGGACTAAAAGTTTGATAACTGTTGATCTAAGTGAACTATTTTAAATGTATGTTTAATTCATATGATAACAATTTCTTAGATATTAATATAAAAAATTTTATTTTCTAAAATTAAAATATTTTAAAACGGTGGCTGCAGACTTCTTTTATATATAAATTTTCCTTGGAAGTTTAAATATAACTTTAAAACACCAAGGAATTATATAAAAATCACATTTAGGCTTGTAAATTTAAATCTTGGAAATCCTTTTCTTATGATTGAAATTTAAAATAAACAATTTTAGGTATTAACAGATATTAATAAGACTATAAAGGTATGGGTTTTTTTCCCCAGGAGACATTGTAAATCGCCTTTTATTGTTGTTGTTTTTGATGCCACCCGATCGGCAGTGCCAAATCGAGGCCCATGAAATTCATCATGGCAAAGGGCTAATTTTTAAGCCTGTCGTTATCCATAGCTTTGAGTACCAAACAGGTGACTGTACGATTTGACTCGTTTCCACCCCATTTTTAAAAGAACCTCCTACCTTTCTTCCCCTTCCACAAACCTCACGAGAGGACGCGCGGCTCAACGGCTATTTAGAGTACTTACATGCCGCAAAAGCACTATGCATTTCTAAACACTCGCATGCCTTCTCCGGGTTTCAAACCCAGGCCCTACGGCACAGCAGTCAGCGTCACTAACCACTACACTGAATGGACGGCCCATTTTTTATTATAACATGAAATTAAATTTGAATGTATGAACCGTTTAAATTATTTCAGAAAATAAAATAGACGATCATTTCGAAACTAAATTTAGATTCAAAGATGTTATTTTTAATGGCAGTTAGAATAAAGCTGAAAATACAAGAAATGTATTAGAATGTATTGATTCTATCCCTATGGAATATATTGTTGTACATATGAGTGAGGGCAAGGCAGTTGTCGACTCCAATCATTCGAATAATAACAGATTAATAGACAAGGATGAACAGCTGACTACACGAAGACAAATTGTAACAACCCTTGGGTTGTTGGTGTTTGAGGTCTCGAGCAAAGATCAGCCATAGCACTTTTAAACACAATTTTATTACTATTTTCGCTTAATCAACCAACACAATTAAAGGTAGGGAATGGACTTAATAAATAACCCGGAAGATTCACAAAGGCTTAAAGCTACTAACATATAATTAAAATTACTTAGCTGAGTCCTGGAGCGCTCTTGACTCCTTCACTTGAAATATCTTGTTTAACTTTACGACTTCCGGTAGAAAGCTTGATCACAATTTAATCAACTTTTAATCGCCAACTATCAACCATCGACCATCCTCGCGGGCATTAATGCCAACGTTTAAATAGAAGTACTCATTAAACTAAATCTCGTTTTCTTCGTCGAGGAAAGTTTTCAACCGAACTTACAGTTAAAGAGAATAATATTATCCAAGAGAATTAGTAGAAACTTCGCGGATAGACAGTTACAAAATTGGCGTATATCCACGAAGAAATATTATAATAGATTATTTACAGTGTTGCAAAACGAATTCATTGTAAACACGTTTTACAACGCTCCAGAAACGGCTTTATAGAACGGTTCCACAACCAGAAACTCGGGTAAAGTCTCTGTCGTTTCGAAGTCAACGCACAAGCAGATTCTGATCACGACTGAACTCTCTTTTGAATCTTTGTTTCGAAGGCTGTTTACAGACCATCAAGGAAATTCTTAAAAAGATCGATCTTAGAGACTTCTCGGTGATATCGTATTTATCGCCAAGAGTATTAAAGTCGTCAATCTAATAGCCTTGGTCATAACTTTATGCCATAACCTTGTTTTTCAAGTTTTCACTGGAAAGTGAACTTTGCAAGTAAAACTCAATTTTCTCACAAGGAAGAGTATTGCTTCAGGGAGAGTAACATATGAGGGGCGCTTCAATAAGTAAAATTTTAATATTTGTATTTTTCCATGGATAAAGGAGGATTATATACTCATGCCCAAAATTAAGGTCACAAACATGTTTTTCGTCGTAGTTTTAAAATACCTCAAAAAATATATAAATTTGTATTTTATATATTTTAAAGAACGTCTAGTACAATGTCAACCTTCAGTTCGTAAAAGATGTTGTGGGGCGTTAGTTTTTTAAGAACTACTGGATTGAGACCGTTTAAGCATATGGGAAATTTGCCTGCAGTTTTGTGAATATTGCATTAAAACAAACAAAATAGTTTGTAGTGCAAATGGTTTCTCATAATCATTTAGATGATTCCTTGGAATGGAGAGCCATTGTCAATATTGAAGCTGGCCAGTCTCAAGTAGAGACGGCTCGATAGTTACAAGTGGCCCAAAAGTGGTCTCCCGGTTATGAAATCAATTCTAAACCAGTGTTACTATCACCAAGATGGTCGGCCAAGGCTGTCACAGAGCAATGACATCTGCACAGGATTGCTATTTGGCACTAAGTGCACGACGGCATAGGCGGACAATAGCTCCTCAGCTTGCTCGTGACCTTGCTGCTGCGTCTTGAAGAAGAATTTCCCGGCAAATAGGCCACACTGATCTTGCAGACATTGGCCTTTACGCACAGGGTCGAGTCTGGTGCATTCCTTTGACTATTCGGAGGAAAATACTTTGATTTTTTTACTTTGATTGTTATTCAGCAGGGAAAGACCAGATATTGTGGAGTTGAAAACATTAGTCGTGGACACCACAAGAATGGGGGGAGGGTGTTCTTTTCAGTCATGAGTCGAAATGTACCCAAGTGATTCTCGTCGGGTCTTCACCTGGAGAGAAAATGGAGTTAATTTTCCTCCTTCCTTCGTAACAAATATCGACAGATTTGGAGGCGAAGGAATCCTTTAAGTGTGCTGACGTAATGTTGGACAGTAGTATACCACTGTACGTTTTCGATGCGGGTACTGTCAACTCATAGCGCTATAAGGATAATATCCTGGAAGCCTACGTGAGGTTTTTCTGGGTGCTATGGGCCTGAAATACATTTTTATGGACGATAATGCCCAGCCAGACAGAACTCACAGTGTTGATGAATTTCATGAAGGAGTGGATATTTGCCGTATGGATTGACTCTCAAAATCTCCGAATAACAAATCTATTGAATATGTTTGAGATGCTCTTGGAAGAGACAGCATTTTCACACAACGTAGCTTCCCCTCCCAAGACCCCCAGGATTCGAAAAAGTCCCACTTTTGGAAAAATCGGCTTTGTTGCCACAAATACTTTAGTACATTTCACTTTGTCCCGTTGCACATCTCGGCACACACCCAGCGTTCCACCGTAGCCCAGAAAACATGGCGCAATATAACTAATGTATAACTTACACCCGGGGTGGGCATTAAGTCGATCGTGATCGACTGGTGGACCGCCAAGACATTTCGGGGTGACCGCCTTCACATAAGATCTTAGACGTGTATACTAAAAGAAACACAGGTATCAAAATACAGGAAAAATACCCGTGAAAAAAGTGACATATTTTTTGATGCACTTCTAAGCATTAAAATACAATAATAGCAAACCGAATATTTTTTTCGTAAATATAACTGGTAGTATTCGATAACTTTATCAAAGTTCTGTAAATCTTGGATATTTTCAAAAACGTAAAACGTTTGATCTCTCAGATTTTCAAAGAGGTCTAATTGTGGGAGCCCGTCTAGCTGGAGCAAGAGTGACCGAAACATCCCAGTTTTTAGAGGTTTCTAGAGGTACAGTGTCTAAGGTCATGACTGTTTACACACAGTGCAGCAAGACAAGCTCGGCAGAACAAAATAGTGGAAAAAGAAATATGTTAAATGTTCTCTTTATCTCTCTCTTGAAACACAAAATTTTTCTCCTTCAAAAAGACGCAATTTTAAAAGAATAACATCTGGAATCTAATGGACGAAGTAAAGTATCCTAATAAATAATCCTCTAATATATCCTAATATAGTAAAAAAAGCTGCAATTCATTTAACACTGTTCTTTCGCTATACCTACATGTGTGAATCTACATTTTCAACGATGTATATAATTAAAACAACTTATCATTCCCGTTTCACAGACGACCGCTTAGAATGCATTGCAAGATTAACAGATATTCAAGATTGGCACGGATAGTATGCAGACTAAGTCTTCTGCCCAGATTTTAACTACGAGAACTAACTTTAAATAAAAATGATTTATTTTTTTTATGTATTTTGAATTGTTTGATAATAAATGCATCATTTGATAATATTAAATTTATGGGTATAATTATTATCTTTGTATTTTGCGTTTTACTTAAAACGCAGTTTTAAAAGTGTATAAGTTTTTTTTATTGTAGTTATGTATGCAAGTACATATTCTGTATTTATTACTGTTATAATATAAATATTGTTGAGTTTTTTTTTTTGCTTATCACACCTACGCCACTGAGTGGACCGCAACACCTTGAAAAAATTAGAAGTAGACCGTGTCATGTAAAAGTCGGCCCACCCCCGACTTACACAATCCAATACTTAAGCTATTCAATATTGCGTGTATTCACCTAGTATACCTTGGGTTTTATAATTACCCATTCATTGAAATCTAGGGAAGTCAAATTTGGTGGCTACGCAACTTACTTTCTTGGAGAGCCCCGATCAATCTATTTGCCAAAGAAAGCAGGATTGAGTACAATCAGAGCGAAATGGAACGATAATCCATCCTATTGATCCATCCAACGAAGATCATGATCCCATCTTTCTCAAATGTGGCTCCAAGAATTGCTTCTACATTTCGAGGCACAAGTTACCAGCAATTGTTATCTTGTAAAACATGAAAAGCATCAAATTACATCATCTGCCAGGCATACAGGGTGTTTCAAAAATAACGATCCATTTCCATGAAAACAATAATGTATTGATTTCTTTCACACAGATGTTTGATCTCCTTAGGAGAAAGAATATCCCTCGTTTCCTGGAAACTGTGTGGTTTAACATACAAAACGGGTGCGTCAGCTATTTGTCGAAAAATAGCCACAAACGAGGGCCAATATCAGACTACTTGTGAATAAATGCAGGTAAAGTCTCTTGACGGTATCGTCAGAATTTGCTCACAAGTAGCCTGATATTAGCCTTTGTGAATGGCTGTTTTCTGTATTTTCACTGGTGCAGAAGGCATACCTTTTCATATGTTTTGCCTTCCACAGTTTCCAGGAAAGGATAGCTATTCTTTCTTCTAAGGCAAGCATTTTTTCAAACATCCGTGAAAAAAAATCTGTACATTAGTGTTTTCATGCATTAGTGTTACACGTAGAGTAAAATTTTAATTTAAGAAAGAGGTTTTTTTTTATTTTAAATAGTGACAGGTCAATATATCACAACAAATATCACAGATTTTTTTTGGCTTAATTGCAAAAAAAAGGGGGGGGGGTAGGGTAGTCGTAAATAGAATCTAAGTAATTCTAATAAGAAAATACGAATCTCCTAAGATCTTTTCCGCCTGGTTATTACTACAGTTATCAAAAACCAAAAAATAAGAGTTTATTTTTATGCGAATTACTGAAATAAATCAAAAGGAAAAAAAATCCCGTAAAATTTTTTTCTCTTCTAGAATAATCATAATATATTTGTGATTCCTTTGTACTTTCTTTTCTTAATAGTTAAATTTTCAGTTTAAGAATGGAAAAAAAAAATTTTTAATTCTGAGGAGTACTTACTTATCTCGTCTAAACAGTATGATTTGGCATGATAATTCTGATTTTTTTTTCACAAAGTGCATACGCCCTGGAAATTGTAACTGAGTAAAAATTGAATTTTATTATTTTTAATGTATTTCAATTCAGGTACAGTAGAACGTCGTTTAACCGAATCAATTGGGACCAGACACCGTTCGGATAACCGAAAACCGAATGCGATCTATGCAGTATATGATACAGGACACTACGCAAATATTGAAAATCATCACATGCGGGAAACACGCTTGAAGAGAGAGCAAAATAGGTGCAAAATGTCGCAATTTTACCCTGATTGTGGAAAATAATCACTTATTTTTCGTTGTACCACTGTACACCTTCGTTTTTTCAATGCAAGGTCTCTGATTCTCTTCAGCAGCAGTAGTTGAGTAGGACAGCACTCTGATTGTTGTTCGTACCACTCCACAACTGTCTAAAACGCTTCGTTGTTGTTGTCCTCGTCTTCATCCGTTTCATCGTCAACAGGATCGGATTCTTCTTGCATGGAAGTCACAATCTCGTCATCATTTAGCATTTGAAATCCACAGTCTTCTGCATTGCATGCCATCCAGGTTTCTATATCAACAAAACTCAACAAAAGAGCACGTATACACCCCCTCACTTGGAAACAAACTGACCTAATATTCCGCGCAGATGTTTACCAAATCACACAACTGATATTCCCCAAATATCCCTCACCTTGGATTTTCCCGTCCCTTTTGGCCTCACAGGAAACAAATGTTGAGCATTGCACTGTTCGAAAACGGATCCGGACTTTGGTTCGGATATTTTACCTTTCCGGATAATAAACGTTCGGATAAACGACGTTCTACTGTATTTTCAAATGACTATTTGGTAAAAATATGATTAAGTGAAAGCAAAAAACTAAATTAGAATTATTTAAAACTTAACACCAAACGTACACTGGACTTTAGAAAAGAGGGGGAAAGAAGAAAAAAAAGTTATTAATTTTGTGATTTCATTGGAGCTTGCTGAAGTTGTTGATCTGATTTAGCTTTAATGTGAGACAGTTTTCAATATTCATTTTGATAGTCTCTATTGAGCATTAACCTTTTAATTTTAAATCTCATAATGCAGTAGGGCTAAAGCAGCGATACTCAACATACGGCCCACCGAGCTTTTTTAAGTGGCCCGGTCATGGCCTATTGTTCTGAGATATTCACTTATTTAAGAACAAAGTATTAAAAATTTGGAGGGAAATTCTTTGACAAAAAAAAAATCAAATGTATCAGTTCAGCTTTTTGCTATCGATGTCTTACGGGTGCGAATTAATATTCTTTTTCTATTTGTAATGGTTAATTTTAGTGATAACAAACAACAGTGGAGTAGCGACAATTTTATGGGTGGAACTAATTTTTAATTATCTTTCATATCTAGCAAGTGAAAAATGTTCGAAGAAAATACATCATTTCAAGACTATTAGGAGGTTGACTTATTTGTAGTGAAAAACAAACATGGATCAGTAATTGCTTGATTTGTCACGAAAGTGATGTATTTAAGAAATACCAAAAAAAACAGAAATCATTCAATGACACTTTTCCTGGAAGATCTCTCTCAAGAGGTGATAAAAAGGCTTTCTTGAATAATCTTTGCAATCAGGGCCGGATCTACGTATCTGCTTAATGGGCTGCAGCCCAGGGCCCCCTGGGTTCTAGGGGCCCCCGTTGAAGATAACAATCATAAAAAGATATTTGCAAACAAAATAGTAATAAAATAATAAACCAGTAAAAAAATACATTTCAAAAATTAAATACCCGAAATTACCGAATTTATTTTTATTTTTGAGAGCAAGAGCATAATTTACTTTTGTTCTTCCGTCTTACCACCGAATACGTGGAAATTAATAATTAATAGACAGAGGCTCTATCATAGGACGGTGCCGATGAGCATCGTGAACTTATACAAACGTAGTGACGCTTTTTCTGTAGCCATTTATTTTTGTGCAAAAGGGCAATCAGGTTTTGGGCCTAAAATCGGATCTTACAGAGGATTGAAAACCCATAGCAGAACATAGGCTTTGGGCCGCCCTTTTATGCGGGGTTGCAGGGGTGTACGTTAAGCCACTGAAGTGAAAGGGGAAGGAAATTAGCCAAAAAAAACGGAGAAACACAACAAGCAAATATTAATGAGGAAAATATGCAAGATCTCGATGACCAGCAGCCTTCTAAAAAATATATTGTTCAGAGAGAGGACATCAGTGTTTACAAAATGTTGGGTTTGAGTTTAAACAAAATATCAATCATTGGCATGGCCAAGTAATTTTAGCGCGTTTTTCACATGTTGTATTTTACAATAATGCAACTAATGAACTTTTTACTATCAGAAAGTAGTGTACTGTACCACTCCTCTAAATGTACTACTATTGAGCTGAAAAGAAATAATGACACAAATCTGTATCAGCACTACAAAAAAGCAAAAAACTAGTGAAATTCAGGAAAATTTGAAGGAAAATTCGGGAAAACTATAGGAAAATTTAAATGAAATTCGGCTCATCTAGGGTACAAATGTGACCAAATGCCGAAAACCCGAGGTCAATTGGTTGCTTATTGGCTGAGAAAAAGGTACGACAAAATATGGAACGAAGACGAAATTTGCGTCCTAATAGCGCTTTTGTTCCACTACGTGAAAAACGCGCTAAAAATACGTTGACATGGGTTCGTGGCCTAAATCGTTAAATAACAATTTTATCGATTGTTTCCTACACGTGAAATGAGTTATTTGCAAAATAAAAATCCAAACAATATATATTCTGTTTCGGTAAGAGAATACACAGGACAAAAGAGATCATTTTTGAATAATCCTTTCAATAAAAAACTTTAAAATGACCAAGTGCTGGAAAGATCTTGGCTATGTTATTCAACTAGTATTAGTAGTTTTTTTTTTGACCTGCAAACTTTTTCTAAAACAAATTCTCAATACACAACCGACTTTTTTAATATAGGAAATACTTTACAAGTTGTTTAGAAAATCAGGACAATTCTATTGAACATAAAATTTCAGTGTTAGTTTGGCTGACACGAAAAGAAAATAAGTCTGTTTTACAAGGGGAGGGCATGACGAAGGAAATTCATTTGGGGACGAGACTTTGTGTATTAGCATTACTCCTTTAGGACAGTGGTCTTCAAACCTTTTCAACTCATGGAGCCCCCAGAACTTGAAGGTGCTTTCGTGTAGCCCCTGGAACTTAAAGTGCTTTCGTGGAACAACTTGAACTAGAAAGTGTTTTCGTGGAACAACTTGAACTAGAAAGTGTTTTCGTGGAACCCAATTTCAATCACATACGTCGAAGAGTATGTTTCAAAGTAATATTTAAAAGTAAATTCAAAGTAAAAATTAATCATGTCACAAGCACTTCATGTAAAAACAATGAAAAAAGTTTTTGCATTTATTATTTAAAAAATTCTAATCTAATTTTGTGAATATAATTTACTCATTTAAGTGTTACCTATCCATGCATTATATTTAGTAACCGAGATATGTGCTTCCTTTTTTTCACACGGTCGAAGTCTAGATCTGTTGAGATTAAGTGCAATCGCATTACTTATTCTGAGTTTAATTTGCTTTTATACTTTGTTTTTGTAGCCATTTACGTGGAAAAATATCTTTCACTTAAACACAATGTTCTAAATGGCATAAAATTTTTTATAGATGCGTGAGAAATCCCGTGTATTTTGCTGAGAGAGAATTTGAAACCTAAAATTTAGAAGCTGTTCTTGCTTAAATTTAGATTTTAACATCAACTCTCTTAACATGTTGTTCGTTTTCCTTCATTATAGGTGTTGTTTTCCACAAATGTAAAAAGGTGCATTGTCCATTAGAAAACTATTCAGTTTTGCAAGACATTGTGCTAACTAACGAGTATAAAATTAACTCGTGGAACCCGAGATAGTAAACAATAGAATATTCACAATCTAGTAGAAAGTATATATATATATATTATATATACTTTATATATATATATATATATATATATATAAAGTTTAAACGTGTTTTATTATTCTTTTATTATTTTATAATAAAAGTTTAAAAAGTGCTGCAAAGTAAAGTTATTATATATAAATAAAATTTTCAATGAATAGGGAGGGGGAGGCGATGAGCTTTAGATACTAGTAACTTATAAGTGAATCCATTTTGCATACTTATTTATTTCTTCTGGATTTCTTATTGTGACTTGTGGAACCCCTGAGTATGCCTTGTGGAACCCCAGGGTTCCGTGGAACACAATTTGAAGTCCAATGCTTCAGGATGTTCACCCCTCAATGTAATAGAGACGAATGGGCAGTCAATTTGGAGAAAATAGCAATCGAAATTCAAACTATACAATTCATTTTATACAATTAAGTTTTAATCAGCTCTAGCGATGTAGTGGTATAGGTGAGAGCGTACCTGCATTTTTTGCGATCGGTCAGGGTTAGAGTCTCACGGTAGAATTGCTTTTTTTCAATTCATTTCATTATTTTTACAATTAAATAATTTTTCTTATCAAATATTTTATATAATTAAAAATAATTGTAATAATAAAATATCATAAACAGTTTTACATATAATAAAACTATTTTTATAAAACTATTTGAAAGTATTTTATTCTTTAAAATACAAAATACTTATATAAAATATCATTTAATATAATATATTTTTATAATAAATATTATTCATTAATAATGTTATAATAATTAATAATGTAATAATAAATTAATATTATAATATATTTATAAAATATAATATAATATTTATATAACTTTAGAAGCTGTTTTAGTTCTTAAAATATAAAATAATTACAAAAATATTTAATAAGCCTTTTTTAAATAAATTTATTTAATTGTAAAAATAATTAAATGAATTGAAGAAAAAACAAGTCGATCGCGCGATTGGAACCCTGACAGACCGCGCGGAATGCAGGTGCACTACCGCCTATGCCACTGCATCGCTGGAGCTGAAAGAAACTTAATTGTATAAAAGCTAAGTATGAATTTCGAAGGCTATTTTCTCGGAACTGACTGTCTATTCGGCGCTATTATATTGACGGTTAAACGCCCTAAAGGAATATAGCTATCACACAAAATCTCGTCCCCAAATGAATTTCCTTAATCGTTCCCTCCCCTCGTTAGATAAACAGTTAAAGGAGCAACTAAGAAAAGATACACAATATAATATTACCACAATGCCCTCAAACATATTATTGCGGTAGTACAGTAATTGGTTATAAGAGGTTTAGCACTTAGAGGTACCGAGGAAGTTTTTGATTCTCCTCATAATCGTAAATTTATGGTGCCCTGGAACTGCTAGAAGAGAGTTCGACCCATTCATTCGTGAGCATATTGAACAGTGAGAATTACGACCAAAATCGTTAATATCGTACTTATCAAAAACGATATATTAGCAAAAAATCGAGATCATGGGCAAGCAAATCATTAAAATAATTACAACTCAAATAAATAACGTTTATACAAAGTACTATTCAATTGTGATGGATTCAACACCAAATTTGTCCCACAATGACCAATTTGCTGTTGTACTACGATATCGTTTTCCGGGGAAAGTGTACGAAAGATGTGTCTCATTAATAAAGATTAGTAGTCCCGCTGGATTATACTTATTTAATTATCTACAAGAATTTTTAGAAACAAATGGACTGCTATTGGATAATTGTAGTGGGCAGACATTTGCCAACGCTATCAATATGTCCGTTCGATATAATGGTGTGCTAGCTCTTCTAAAAGAAAAATAATAAATTCGCTAATTATGTGTCGTGTGCTGCATATTCTCTTAGTCTGGTTGGTACAGAATCAGTTAAGGTTAAAACTGAGATTGTGAACTTCTTCGGCTTAGTGGAATACGATTTAGATGTTCCGTACGTGGGAACATCTAAATCGTGAAATCAAACTGAAATTTACCTTAAAAAGTTTAAGACAGACCAGATAGCTTTGTCACTACAATGCTGTTGAAGCCTTAAAAGATAATTATGGTAATATCTATTTATAATATGAATATTATCAAAACATTTAGTAACAATGAAAATAAAAAAATTCATTTTCGCGAAAAAACGCAGTAAATTTTTTTAATGAATTAAAAAAATTCGAAACTGCCATTTATATTATATTTTAGGAAGAAATTTTTGAAAGAGATTTAATTCAGTTAACAAAAAATTAAAAACTGGTTTGGACATCTGTGAAGTAAATAAGTTAATTATGTCAATAAAAATGTTTATAAGCAATGTACATGAACCAGATCAAAAACTAAAGAAGTATCAAGAGACGCAGCCAAAAAATTAAGTCCTAGTGTAGAAACAGAATATAGTGATGTGAACAAGAGACGGGTTATTTCAAAATTTGCAGATAAATCGACAAAAAATGCTCTGTATGGGGCAGAGAAATTTAAAAGGGACACGCTTATTGTTTCGTTAGATAAGCTAACCCTTGATTTAAATAGAAGTCAAGTACATGCAGAATATAGTATTTAAATTTTTGATGGATTTGCAAGATCAAAGTAAGAACGTCGACCTGGAGATTGTACTCCTTATTCAGAAGACGTAGACCAACATTTAGTAAATGAAGGTGTTCAACTCAAAACTTATCTAAAATAAAATGAGCTGCTATACTTGTAGTGATATGTTAAATTTAAATTTGAAAAGAAGCTTGTTGACGTTTTTCCAAATATGAATACCGTTTTAAAGATTTTTATAAAGCTCCCTATTACTAGTGAAGTAGAGCGTGCATTCTCTAAAATGTCCTATTTTGAAATATAGGACAACAGCGACAAATACTAGACATACTTATTTATCACTTCTTTCTATTAATACTGATCTCACTAAAGACTTAAAATGTGATGAACAAATAAAAGAATTTGCAGCACAAAAGTGTAGAAAAGTTTTCTTTTGTAAATTATGCTATTGTTTACAACGAATTTAAATTGTTTGAAATAAAAATAAAAAAAACTTAAGCGAGAGTTTTGTATATTTAAAAATTTTCCCCACAAAAATTTTTTTTAGGAAAATGACAAAATTTTTAATTATTTTGGGGACCACCAGGTATCATTAGCCCAGGGCCCCCAATGGTTACGGTCCGGCCCTGTTTGCAATAGCAACAAAGTATTTTGTCAATGGTAATGTCACAGTGGTAACAAATACATCCTATGAAGTTTGTTATATTATTGGTAATCATACGAAACCGTTTACTGATGCAGAAATTGTGAAGGAGTGTTTTTTAAATGTGTGTGCTTCTCATTTAGTGCTAGTGACAAAATAAAAAATATAAAAAAATTAAATAAGCAAAACAGGAGTTATAATATTTTGAACAATTTTCCACATTTTAAATTTCTAATGTTATCTTGGCCTTAAAACATACCCCTCTTTTTATCCTCATGATGCGGCCCGCGTGAAATAGCTCATACATGTATGCGGCCCAGCAGGAAAAAAAAGGTTGAGTATCCCTGGTCTACAGCCATGATAAATAAAACGAAAATAAATTACAGTAATAGTTCTTATTTATAACAAAAGATGGCAGCATGTATTGTATAATTTTTTAACTAAGGTGATATCAAAGATTCATTGCCTCCTCTTATCATTGTTGGTGCTGCCATCTATTAAACAAAAAGTGTAACTCATCATATAAGAAATTTTTCAATACATGGATGAATTAATTATAGCAAAAATAGGGGGAATATTGTTCCGCTTGTTCACTCAAAAAATTTATCCGGAAAGAGAAAGTTCATTCTATAAGACTGTTAATTTCAGAACTAGAGGAGTAGTGTGTGTGTTTACATTGTTCTCAATGAAGAACGCATACCTAAGTGGTTAGTAAAGAGAGTTTTTTTTCCCCGCGTTACGTATTTAAAGTTCTTTTAAGACTCTATGCAACATCCTACTTTATCTCCATGTGGTGTATAGCCTTTTTAACAGGTTCAAATTTTGCAAATTTCTTATTTTTATATTCTGTAATTTATTTTTTTAATCCACTCATTCTGATCAATTTGCGTTCATTAATAATATAATCTCCTAAATTCTCATCCAAGTTTCAAATACATATGTAATTTATAAGTATTCATATTCATACTTTAGGTGTTAAATTGACTGCCCTTCGTATATTTTTATAGTTTTTTTTCCATTTTTACCATTTTCCACTTACATTTTTTTTATTTCCCCTCCCAGAATTCGTTAATTCTGGGAGGGGGCATCTATTCTCTAGTACAGAGGTCTTTAAACTGTGTTCCACTGAACCCTGGGGTTCCACGAGGCATACCCAGGGGTTCCACGAGTCACAATAAAAAAAAACTGAAATGAAAGTTATAAATGTGTGTGCAAAATGGATCCACATTCTCTATGAAGTTTATGTACCCACTAAAATTTAAAGCTCATCCCTGTCGTTAAGAAACTGAAAATTTTATTTCTACATAACTTCAGTTTTCAAAACTTTTTAAACTTTTGTTATTATATAATAAAAGAATATTAAAAAAATTAATTATTATATATTACCAACTACGGGATAATTGTATACTCATTTGTGCGATTTTTGCAAAACTAAATAGTTTTCCACTGACAATGCACTCTTTGACATTCGTTGATTAAACATCTACAATGAAGGAAACAACTTATGGACCTACGAGTATCAACAGAGTCGATGTCAAAGCTCTAAATTTAAGCAAGAACAGCTCCTAAATCTTGTTGCAAATGCATGCAAAATACACAGTATTTTTCTAAACCATTTTAATGCTATTGAGAACAATGTGTACAAGTGAAATATATTTCTTACTATAAGTGGCTACAAGAAAATAGAAATATATTAATAAATTAAGCTCAGAATATATATATTTTTTTTAACATTTATAAACCCCGTGCACCACCGAACGTATAACACGGGGGTAAACAACACAGACAGAAGAAAGGATTACAACACAAACATCCATGCCTTCTCCGGGATTCGAACCCAGTCCCTGCGGCACCGCAGTCAGAAGCTCAGAATATGTAATGCGATTGCAGTTAATTTCAATGGGCCTAGACCTTGTAACGTCGTGGAATTAGATTGAAGGTGTACGCTAAGCTAATTATTAAAGAATGCCTTATTACTGTGATCTAATCAAATGTTTATTTGACGACAACATTCAAAAGATCATTGGATAGAGAAAAAATATTAGTTACAAGTGTTCGTTTGATACAGCCAGCTAGCTCTATTTCATATTGGTGTCCCACAGGGGTCCGCTCTTTGCTTCTTTTTCCGATCGCTTGTTGGGTACCGCCTCAGGAGTCTCTCGTCGGTATGGATCCGGAGGCTCACGCCTTGTCTTGCTTCCTATATTCGTCCCTAACGTCTCGCAGGTCAATCATAGGAGTCGATCGGGGTCCTCCCCTTCTTCCTTCGTCCACAGGCTTCTCTTTTGAGTATCTCTCGTTCGAGTCTGTCCGGGGTCTCTTCCTCCGTCCGCAGGGTTCAGTTACGGGAATCTCTCGTGGTAGTCTATCAGGAGACTTCACTCTCTTTCCGAAGTCCCCTCTTTTAAACTCTAGGGGCGGGTTCACTCCACGCCCCTCATCAATCCCCATTGGCCGACCTCAGGGTTTTGCACCCGGCACCAACGGTCTTGCACATCATCCATTCGTGCAGAGATGACAAAAGTCCGGTCCCTCTCAAAGGTTCCCGGCGACAAGGGCCCGGCTGACATCTGGCACTTCAAACACCTCGCCGCCGCCTGCAGAGGCGCCAGCATTCAAGACGTACAATCACTGCCCATGAATAGAAAATAATGCAGCGATACCCGGCCCATAGTGTCCGCCAGTCACACCGTCGCCGACGGTCCAGCTGTCTGATACAACACAATACCACCAAAGCCACGTGTTCCCGGCTGTGGATACGTTTATGAATACAGGCGCTTTCTCCATTGTGACGACGTCACAACTTCAACAGTTTGTGTGAAAAAGTCAAGCATATATCCCAAAGTCAAGCATATAACTAAACATAATGCATAGGTGGGGGATACTTCGATCACAGATTAATATTATTAATGAGTAAATTATATTAAAAGTAGATTAAAATTTTTAATTACATACGCAACACTTTTTTTTAACTGTCCTTACAAAAAGTACCTATAAGATGTTGATCTGCTTTAAGTATTTTTTTAAGATATATTTTTCTAAGTGCGTGTGTGGAATAGGGTTCTACGAAAATACTTTCTTGTTCTAGGGGTTCCACGAAAACACTTCCTGGTTCTAGGGGTTCCGTGAGTTGAAAAAGTTTGAAGATCACTGCTCTAGTAGAAGCATCAAAGAAGAATAACGAATCCAAGCATTGGTTTTACTGAAACGAATATCCTGGTATACGACTAACCATCGGCTCGCTTTTATCTAATCAATCTATGAATCTTATAATCCTCGGAAGTGTTAGTAAATAAGAAATCTCATTTTTTGCATTGGTTTTTGATGGGCTTCTCCTGGCTCATTTTAAAGACGTACGAGCTCTTCACCTGTCTCTACATAACAATTAATTTTTATGACCTTTTCTTGGAAATCCCCTTATTTGTGACGTTGATGAAATATTTTTGTAAATATTTATTATTCCATCCAAACAGGATTTGATCGTTAACGATGTTTACAGCATTTGCAAAACGTGTTTATCGATATGGAATCCCACTGATTTCATTTCCGACTAACAGGTCATAAATTATTCCTTTTTTACAACACCATTTTCATTCAAGGAGACTATAGAAACTGCACATAAAACACATAAATTGAAATCAATCTGCATATAATTACACAGGCCTGCGATGAAAAAAATACAAGCCAAGTAATGGCTCAGCTTTATGAATTTTTTGGTGCTGATTTAAAAATTAATAATAAAAAATTTCTATCACATCAAGTTATTTTGAAAAATGTAATTTTAATTAGACTTTTATGAGTATTTACCAAAATTTTTTTACAGCCTTGAATTTTTTCCCTCCTGACCTTTATTCTACCGAAGTGAAAGATACAGAATACGGCTCTGTGCTCCTTTCCGCCGCAATCACTCTCTACTAATATTTTCACCACAAGTACAAGGCTCCGATACCGAATATAAGCTCTCAGGAGCTGATTCACCTCAGACCTTCAATCAGGTTAAACTTAATGATCTGACTAGAGATTTAGGCCTTTCGAAAGAGGCAGTTGAATTGTTGGGCCCAAGAATGTGAGAAATTCATATTGACGAAAAGAACCTCTCTGCAGGAATTAGGAAAAAGTATTTGTTAAATATACTTTGAAGAAGACGAGAACCTGGTCTAGTGTTCAGATGTCCCCGGATTGATGAGCAAATTTAATATCACCTACGATAAAAATAAATGGAGGTAGTTTATAGATTCATCAAAAAGGAGCCTTAAGGATGTCTTTCTTCATCACGGAAGCCCGTCTGCATCTGCACCAGTTGGACATTTGATGCATTTACAGCAGAGGTTTCCCAAACATTTTTGCTTCATAGACCCTTTGCCATGTTTTTTGGCTTAGGGTAGATCCCTGTTCACCTAATATTGAATTTTTACAAATTTATCAACTTAAATGTGTTTTTGACAGCTAGTATAGAGCTATATACTTACTTTAAAAGAGTTAAATTTCTCACTGTAATGAAGTATAGTGTTTAAAACTTAAGAAGCACATGTTAATTAATTAGATTTAAATTTCAGTGTGACCATATGAATTGATTGTGACTATGGTAATACAAACTATAGTCAAAACATTCTCAAACCTAGTTTCAAAATCTGATTAAAGGGTATTTAAATGCTGAACGCAGATTAAAACGTACTGACAGATTGTTTGTGACAAATTGAGAAAATTCACGACTTCCTATGTTTTACTGCTTCAGCGTAATTCTGGTAAGAAACGCTAAAATATTCCTTGTTTTTATAAAGCTTATGCTGTCACCTTATAACTGCAAGTTAACCTCAATAAATTTAGTAAATAAATCTGTTAAATATATAGGTCAAATCTGGTTTCCCCTTGATTAAATTTTCTTTTAAAATTAAAATCATGATCTGGTTTAATGAGAGCCACTATCTCTTAGACCCCCTATTTACAACTTATGGACCCCCAAATTATTTTTTCGCTTACGTAGACCCCTTTCAAGTCATCATACACCCCTGGGGGTCCATATAGACCACTTTGGGAATGACTGATTTAAAGGAACACTATGAAAACCTGTGTGACTCTCGCGTCCTCAACAAAATTAAATATGATTTGAAATGATTTGAAAGTTATCTTCAGAGTTCTTGGTCAACAAAGAAGGATATATAATATTCCCTTACTTCATTTGTGAGTGGGGCAGCCGTGATAATACTCTACACTGGGTCAAAGCAGATTGGCCGGAACGAAAATCTTAAACCGGGCACTAACAATGTAATTCTGAACAGCTTAGTAGAGCCAATGTATTGTTAACTCCTCTGCATATAAAATTAAGTGTAATGAAGCAGTTTTCCAAGGCTATTCCAGAAGATAGTGATTGCTTCAATTACCTTTGCAAAAAGTTTCCCGGCTTATCCGAAGCCAAGTTGCGAAATAAAGGATCTTTTTCTTTTGGTCCAGATTACAAGGGAAGTAACGGCAAGTTTATGAAGGATAAAAAATTTGAAACATAAACTTGGAAATATAAGCTTGGGTCGGTTGGATCAAAATACATTTCCACCATTCTTCTATGGACTTTTCTCTTGAAAATTTAGGATATGTCAGCAAAGAATAGGATGAAAGGTTCCACTAAAGGCCTTATCTCACGTACATATATTTGGAGCAATTTTTCTTTGAATCGACAATTTCGACCAATTTTTACTCAATTGCCATAGCAACGGCTTCGAACAATTTCTTGCTATTGAGCTGAAAAAGTTGTTCGAAATTAAAATTGCTCCAAATTTTAGCCAATAAGGTTCTTCGCCTCCGAAGCGAAAACAAGATGGCAGCCTCGTCTTCGTCAAGCGCAGTATCAAAAATGTACGCATTAAAATAGAACGTAATGATGGAGAGCGCTTTGATTGACGAAGTTGAAAAATTTCCATACCTATAGAATCCTAAAAAACCCATTTCGCACAAAAAGATTATTTTAAAAATTAGCGAGCTTGCAGCGGCTCTAGGGGCGAGTAAATTTTCAATGTAGAGATAAAGGGCGGCTGACGTCAGAGTATGTCGTTTTGTTTACGGGAACCCTTCACCCTTAGCTGCTTCAAAAAATTGGGCGAAACAGTTGCACGAAAAATGCGCGTGTGATAAGGCCTAAAGACATTGAGCACAAAGATATTGAGTCAAAGATATTGAGCACAAATATGAAAGAAGATGAAACAAAAACATAAGGCCTGAGACTGAATGTAAAAGAAGAAAGTCAAAAAGGAATTTTCAAAGGAAAAAGGAGTACGCATTTAAATAAAAACTTTGCTTTGTAATGCTTTTTGCAAAGTTCAAAATTTGTTCAAAATTTTGAATTTTGAATTTAATTTAACTTTGAGTTCAAAATTTGTTTCAAACTTTCATGTACACAGGCATAATACTTACTCCTCTTTGTCGATCGTTTATTTTATAAAAACTAATTAAAATAGTACGTTTGTGATCTATTCTAGAAACTGTTCCATATAATTGGATTTAAAAAGTTTAAACTTCAAGGAAACTTCTTGTTAATCTTTCAGCCAGAAACAACTCGTGACATCTAACGACTGTGGTTATCATCCATTTTCTGAAAAATCAATTTGCCTCTTCAAGAATCGATATTAACTGGATAAAAACTAATGTTGCTAGATGGTACATGCTAAATTGCTCCGAGACAATTGCTTTTCAAATAGGATTTTAGCAAAAATTTCGATATCGAGTTTACACAAAATCCTAATGAGAAGGGAAGAAATGGTGACCATTTTCGAAATCAACACAGCAAATTACATAAAAATCACCAAAAATTTCTTTTGTGTTTTTCAAAAACTTTAAATTCGCAGGCCTGTGTTATTGTGCATAATGTGCAAAATACATATCATGGACTTTTTTGTACATAGAGAGAAAAAATCTGAAATTACGTAACACATAAATAGGAAAAATATTGAAGTTCCGCGCACGAAAAAGAGTTGCTTTCTTAAAATTAAAGTTAAGAGGAGAACTATTAATGTCAGAAACTGGAAAAGTCAGACGAAGAACAGGACACCCTGGAATGGAATTCCAAAGAGGGTCAAGGCCCACTCTGGGCTAACGTGCCACTGAGGAAAAATGGAAAAAAGTTAAGAAGTATTTATTCAAAATTATATTTTATTCACACGTCGAAAAGTAAATGATTATTTACGGAATATCCATAAGTTTCATAATTATAAACATAAAACAGTTCGAAAAATTAGAAAATAGTTGTCAAAAAGGTAAGATTTTAAATATTTCGTAATAGATCTTTACAAACTTTTAGATGCAACTGTTAAATAAATCTCATTGCTTGAAGTGGCTACGAATTAAAAATTTCTCTCTTAAAAATTTTTGAAAATAATTTATCAAATTCTTGTTGAATAAAGATTTTGAAACTAATAATGTTGTGTGGTTCTTAAAAGGTTGATGTAGACACAAAACGAAAACAAAGGTTTACTCACACCACACTGAATAATAATTATTAATTATTATTAATATTATTTACACCATTTATTCGACTTATTTCCACTTCACAGAGCCTAAAAAATGTACTATCAACATCCAAAATACTTCGCATAATTTTGTTTACGGAACTCTTGAGATTTTTCTTTATCACCGGAAACCACACGACAATTCAAGCAGAAAAAATTCAAATCAAACAGAGACGTATGTGATGACATATCTGGACCGAACAGGAAGAAATGATGTGAGCTCATGAAAGCACGTTTAAGTGACAAAATAAAGTGAAAGTTATTAAGAGTATTCCCCTTTTTTAAAGATTGTACCATCTAAGGAAAGGGTGTTAAACTCAAAGGCTAACTTGGGCCAAGCAAACAAGGTTTAATTTTAGGTGGGCCGCAAAAAGAAATCAATATATACAGAAACGTAAGTTTATTTCGAATAATACATTATAATAAACATAAATAAAAGAACAAGAAAAATTTAATGCTTACGTCCTGATATCTCTTCTCTGCTTCTATCTTTCCTATTTCCGAAGAAATTTTGACATTTTATAATGTAAAATTGTATGCCGATATAATGGCCGGGACACTAAAATGTTCGTAAGGGGTCACATGCGACCCGTGGGCCACGAGTTTGACACCCCTGATCTTGATACTTTTGCCATCCAGTGGCATAACACATCACTCAATAAGTCCCGGGCCTCATATAGATAGCGCTACCTCCTAACTTTCCTAATTTCTAACGTAGTAGTACTAACTTTCAAACGGCACGTGTCAAAAATTTGTGATAATATCTTGTTTAATTTAAAAGTTACAGTGGTTTTATGAAGTACTTTTGTTTGCTTAGAAACTATGGATGAAAAAGAATTCCGTTTGTTAATTAAACATTGCTTTTTATGGGGGGGGGAAACAATGTTCAAGCAAAATAATAGCTTTATAAGTGGTATCCGGACTCTGCTCCATCGCCAACAATGGTTAAGAGGTAGTATGCAGACTTAAAACTTTGTCACACAGACAGGGGCGTAACGTACACCCCTGCAACCCCCGCATTGCGAAGGCCCAGGATTCTAGGGGCCTAAGCCTGACTGTCACCAAGTACCTATCCTTTGTAAAATCCAACTTGGGGGGGGGGCTAAGTCCTGACTTTGCAAGGGAGCAAAATTTTCTTCATTACGTCACTGCGTGCAGACACAAACGACATTGAACGTTCAGGTCGCACAAATTCTGCAGTTGTTCCAGAAAACGTCAAAAAAGTCCATAAAATCATTTTAGCCGATCGTAAATTGAAGTTGCGTGAGATAGTGGAGGATTTAAAGGTATCAGAAGGCAGTGTATTCACTATTTTGCATGATAATTTGTTAATGAGAAAGCTGTGTTGAAAGTGGGAGCCGCGTTTGCTCACTGTCGATCACAAACAACGCATTGACGATTCAGAGCGTTGTTTGGAGCTGTTTAAGCTAAATAAACAGAATTTTTCTTGTAAATTTGTGACAATGTATGAAACATGAATCCATTACAACACTACCCGCCTGAATCAAAAAGATCGTCAGCTGAGTGGACAGCAGCCGGTGAAAGCCGTCCAAAGCGACCGAAAACTGAAACGTCAGCTGGCAAGGTTAGGGCGTCCGTATTTTGGGATGCAGATAGAATTTTGTTAATTGACTTCCTTGAGAAAGGCAAAACGATTAATACCGAATAATAAATGTCGTTTTTGAATCGAATGAAAGAAAAGAATAAAGAAAAAACGTCCTCAAATACAAAGAGAAAAGTACTGTTTCACAAGACAATGCTCTGTGCCACAAGTCCTTAAAAACGATAGTCAAATTGAGCGAATTGCGGTTTAGATTCCTTTCCCACCCACCGGACAGTCTAGATATGGCCTCCAGTGACTACTGGCTGTTTTTAGACCTTAAAAAGATGCTCTAAGGAAAGAGGTTTGGCTCAAATGAAGAAGTGATTGCCGAAGTTGAAGCCTATTTTGAGAGCAAGGACAAATTGTTCTATGAAAAAAAAACATTAAAAAATTAGAAGATATCTGGGCTGAATGTATCATTCTCGAAGGAAAGTATCTTGAAAAATAAAGTTCGATTTTGCCTAAAAATTCTTGTTTTATTAGTTAGGGCCGGGACTTATTTGAGTCATGTGTTTTATTCCAACAATACAAATAAAAGATTTTGGTTACAAGTAGGTTGTGTGTGTGTGTGCGTGTGCGTGTGTGTGGTAGCTCAGTGGATGTGGTCGTGAAGTCGACCAATGTTGACAAATGGTACAAAATTAACTCCAAACAGTCCCATAACCAGAAGTTGGCCGGAGTGAGGTCGGTTTGTCCCAACCCGGAGGTTGCAGGTGTAAGTGGATTCGAAGAAGAAGCAGACATGATTTTAAAAATAGTTACTTTTATTTTAGATCTAACACTTTATGAACGATTCACAACTTATTTCTTAACCTTGGGAGCAATCTTAAATCCAAATTTTTAACCTAACTTACGAGATTATTCAAAAATACTTATCTTTGTCTCATAGTTTCTTATTTAACTCCTTCTCGAACAACGACAGCCTGGTACAAATCCACTTCTAATCCTTTTACAACTCCTGGTGGATGCTGAGATGAAAATGAACTTCAACACGTACGACTTCCTAATCACAATTCACTTTTTGCTATTTCGAGTTTTCCTAATTAACCTCACACACCCCAATGCCAGTGTTTAAATAGCATTTACATTAGCATAAAATCAAGTCATTTCTGCGGAAAGCGGTTTTTAAACTAAAATCATAGTTGAAGAATAGTGTTCGAGCATGCGCAGTGCGCGCCGCCTGGTGGTGATTAAGTGTATTAAGAAAAAGGAGAGTGAGTTTTTCAGTGCGTGTGTGGGAGACCAGAGGAGCGAGAGCGAGAATTACGGTGCCCATTGCAGTGTTCCGACATACCCCCGAGCAACAGAGAGAGAAATAAAAGATGTTTGTCAACAACCTCGTCTGATTTCTCGAGAGAAACACATAGGACCACTCCCCAACAAATAGTTTTCCCAAGAGGATTAGTGGAAGTTCCGCAGATAGAGAACCCGTCACAAGTTGATGGTGGCCATGCAATCTTGCAACCTCGACCAATCACTGTCTTCACCAATAGGAATCGTTTTATTGGAATGGCATGGTATGGAGGTGCGCCATTCTGAGTAAAACTTATTACAGATAATAAATACACTTTTTGATTTAATGCGGGCTGAAATAAAAATGATTTTGCTGCTAAAAAAATCCGACTTCTAAATGAACCCTTTCTAGCAAACCGCACTTTTGTATCATCATTTCTTTCTTTTTATGAATTTTTAAAGTTAAAACGAACTTTTGGTTTATCTGGTATATAAATTAAAATTTATCTCGCTTGATAAACCTTTTAATGAAATAACTTAAAGTAAATTCTAATAGTTAAAATATCTACTCATTTAAGAATGGTTAGATTTCTAAGAGTCGAAGCTAACAGGTATTTTCACCCGGATACAAGTGCAGAATATTGTTGTTATGAGCTCATAAACAAACCCCATTATTCCTACAATTCCTCATTTATCTTATTTGTTATCCAGATTCTTATCTTGTTCTGTTTTCATAGTTAATTCATTGCTTGTTAAGGAATTTTTATGGGGCACTTACCTAGCTCCTAACTACACACTTTATTAACAACACACATTATAATCAAATTTCTAGATACTGCGGGATATTTATGTCCCTAAATATCTTATCGCTGCTTTTTTACAATGTATTCCGAATTCCACTTGAACTTTTCGACACTCGTATGGAAGGCAAATAACTTCTTATCACCTTTCCTTTCACACGAGCGTTTATTTCGATATCTTATCTTCAGATGCTTAACTGATAGCCGTTAAGATTCAAGCAATATATTCCGACACTGTTTATCAAAAAGAAGTTGTTGAAGAGCTCAGCAACGTGATATCTTATTCCGTTTTTTTGAAAAAATATTCTTATCGATAATTCGCAGGTACTAAATATAGATATTTCAAAAATATATGATGTTGGATTTCCTGGATCAATCAATGATAGTCGTTGTGATAAGTGAATTTTCCATGCCTCATTTGCTTCAGGACTTTATTTTTTTATAAGCTGATTAGGTCGTAATTGGATAAGATTCGTTAAATTATCTCAATGAATACAGAGGCAAGATACAAGTAATTTAGCACCCAGTTAATTCTTTATCCCCATGAATCTCAATCTTTTTAACCTCTTAAGACAGCATTTCTCAAACTGCAGGGCGCGCCCCCCTTGGAAGGCGAGATTACTCAATGAGGGGGCCCGAGCACATTGAAAAATCGAAAACAAAAGATAATTTAAAAATTATTAATTTAGTAAAAGTAAACATACAAAATACTTTCTGATATAATAAAATATAAAGTACACATTTACACTGATGCAATACACTTATAAATGTATCAGTACTGTACAATGTGTTTTATTATTAATTTAACAACACTAAAATTTAAGAACAAGTTTAATAATTAACAGAGACCACATGGGTTTGTATTAACACTTATCTTGATAATTTGTCCGGTTTATAATTAATTCCTTTTCTGCCAATGAAAAGTTATGCGAATCGCTCCCCAATGCCACCGTTTTCCATGTAGACGAGCGTATTTTGATGATTTGGGGGGAAGGGAGAGGGAGATGAAATCAAATAAGCAAATCCTCTGAAATAGTAAATCCTTCGCAATTTCTGTCAAGATCCTTTTATTGCATTTCAAAAGCCTTCTGAAAATTTTTTTGGATAGTAGTACACACAGAAAAGATCATACTTCAGAAAGACGTATATATACGACCAAAAAATAATGATTTGGCTGAGCGAGATGTTTATATACGTCAGTAGTACATAAGAGGTTAAAGTCATATTGTAGCTTTAGAGTCAAAGTATAGTATTATTGAATTCAATATATTGTCATTGTATGGAGGGGGGCGCGAGGAAAATGATGATTGAATATTGGGTCGCGAATATTGAAAGTTTGAGAAGCACTGCCTTAAGAGATCCTTTTTTTACCCCAAAGACTTCAAAAAAAGTACATTTTTTTATTGTTTATTACTGAACACCATACTAATCCCCGCCTTCACCATAAAAAAAAGGCGGACGAAAAGCTTTTCAGTACCGTAGGCAAACTACATTATATTTTCAAAATACTGGCTCTAAATAATACACCGCGAGAATTAAAAATAAGTACAAATCAAAGAAAGAAAGAAAATAATCAGAGTGCCCGCGGTACAGCGTACGGGCAAACCAGTTGCTGCCAACTTTCTGTAGCCCATACGTTGCACGGGCAAACCACTCAAGGGAGACACAAACTCTGACATTCTTTAGATCAAATCATTCGTTAGATCACAAACAAACTTCTCTATTTTCTTTTGGCACGAAACTTTTAGAATACAACTTACAAATTCTCCTGCATCTTCTCTTTCATCGAATGTAGCATTTATTTTTCTTCAAAAAATGCCATTAAATACAAAAATCTTTAAAATTTCCTTCCTTGAATCTTTTCCAAACATAGTTAGTATTTCACAGAGGGCAGGTAAAATGAGAGATTCTACTATCCAGGCGTCCACATATACGGCTTTAATTTTACTACGACTAACTAACTTGGGGCAACTGAAGTTGGTGGCATTTGGCACAGATGCTGAAATTTAAAACTCTACTGTGCTTTCATGGAATCAAACGTTGTCCAATATACTGAAGAGCCACTGAATTAGGGATAACAAGGACTATGCAAATTTTGTGTAGCGCAGCACATTATTTATGTGCAAGTGAGGGCGCTCTGGTAACTGCATATAAAGCACGTACTGTGGTTCTTCTGAATTAATTGTTGGAATTGTCAGTATGAGTAAACTGCCTGATTTAGAAGCCTTCGATCGCGGACAAATCGTAGGTGCGTGACGCATGGACCATTCAATTTCCGAAATCGTCCGACAGCTAGGATTTTCAAGGTCGACAATGGCAAGAGTATACCAAGATTACATAGATGGCGGACAAAAAACTAGCTATCAGGCAAACTACAATTAGCCTTGACAGTGCGTGGTGATAGACGACTCAGGCATATTGTAAGTATGCAATGTAGCCAAACATTAGCTCAAATTACCACCCAATTGAATGACGGTAAAGGTATCAGTAAAGGGTCTGTGCAACGCTCACTTCCCCCACTGGAGTGTAGAGGACTGGAAACGTGTAGCATGAAGTGATGAGTCTCGATTCCGTCTACTTAACACCGATGGAAGGCTGAAAATATGGCGTCAGGCTCATGAAGCCATGGATCTTGCATGGCAGGTTGGATCCGTATAAGGGCATGGTGGATCAATCATGGGTCTGGGGTGTTTTTTCGTGACACTGTTTAGGATCTTTGGAGCATGTACCAACCTCCCTCTATGCAATTCGGTACGTAGAGTTGCTCGATGACTACCTCCATCCGTTTGTGCTATTCTGTCATCCGCACGGTAATGGAGTTTTCCAGCAAGACAACTGAACCTCTCATAAGTCCTGGTTGGCTACTGGCTGGTTGGATGAGCATTCCTCTGACTTTTCTGTCATAAATTGGCCACCTAGAAGCCCAGGCGTGAATCCTATTGAGCATCTTTGGGATGTTTTGGAATAAGGTGTGAAAGACCATCCCTCAGCACCAAAGAACCATACTGAATTATGGACAGCTTCAGCCAATATTCGGCAAGTCATTCCCGTGGAATGTTTTTAGAAGCTTGTTGAATCTATATTGTCATGCAACAGCCATTATCAAGGCCAGAGGAGGCCCAACTCGTTACTTAGTAGGTATCCAGTGGCACTTCAGTGTATATACAAATCCAAAGAATTAAATTGGATATCTACGTTATTAGAATGAACAAAGACCGTTCAACGCAGAAAATCTTTTCGGCCTACCCCCACTGGAACAAGTGCTAGAGTTCGACCCAACCCCAGGTAGGTTGACTTCCTAGAAAGGGATTTCGCTACCCTAAAAGTGACTTATTGGAAGACCTTGGCCAAGAACACAGAGGCCTGGAGGAAAATTCTTGGGAAGGCCAATGCCCACTTGGGGTTGTTGCGCTATTGAAGAACTAAATGAGGGGTAGGGAAATACGCAATTGCTTGCATAAACGCAGTTGCGGTTCTCCAAACTTTTGCCCCATATGTATTAAACAATAATTATGTCTACTAAAAATCATTGTTAACCGTTTTTTTCTTTTATAATTATCTGTGTATACCTACATTTGCATATACATTTCAGTGGCGTACATAATAATGGGGGTCAAATCCCTCTCATAGACCAGGAGATATTTAATTTTTTTACCATAAAGATTACGTCTCTGGGCTTTCATTCACGTTTTTTCAACATCCTTTTAAAAACTTTACTTGTATGTAACGGAATCTTTGACCTCCAATTTTTACCCATTTTAAAAATCAGATTAATTCGAAATTTTGTTTACTTGTCCAGGACCGATGACAATGGATTAACAATTTCCCATTTTCAGACCCCATCCTGCATCTGGCGACTAATTTCAAATCCCATTTCGAGATTTGGTGACACAAAAAGATTAAGTTACAACTTAATTCAAAAAAGGTTATTATAAAAAGGCGTTTTTTTTTAGTTTTTTTTTAAAATAACAACTTAATTAAATATAACCCTTCCCATGAAAGTAGTCTGTGTACGTCACTGATACATTTAAATATTTCTCACTGTCACTTGTATGGTGCTTAAAGCAACGACTAACGGCGGGTGTAAATGTAGCTCTTTGTCGCGATGAATTTCGCGGACCTTGATCTGATGTTACTGTCGATCAGGCGGCATTAGTTTCAACAACAACAATATTGACTTCGGTATTGCATTGCTTCTCTCTCATCGATGATTATCAGTTTAAGTCCAATTTATTGGTAAAAATGCTGCCACAGAAAGAGACTCCTTAAACTCATTTCCAACAACGTTTTCTGTTGCTTATATGAATTCGGGAGTATTCAGTACCCAACCGAAGTGACAAAAACACACTTTATAACATGCTTAAAGGTTAAAAATAGAGAGTTGATTTGACTTTTACATACAAGAACAATCAAAGTGAATTTTAATTATTAGTGTAAACGTGAAATCCCTGAAAAAAGCGCTTATTGTATTATTGGCAGGGAATTTTTTCAGGAAGCTAGAAAGTTTAATTCTCAACACATTAGGATATTTTGACAATGGTTGCTCTTGCACTGTGTGAGCTACAGAAGTAAATATATCTTCAGCAATGCGTAGTAAAATTTTATTTAAATATTATAAAAATATTTGATTGCATCACGACAGCCCTGGTTGCGACTGCAACCAAACATCTTCCTCCCTTCCTGGGTGTGTACATATAAATGGCTCTTAGATACCTTTTTGAAGTCCAGTGGCTCAGTGGTAGCGTCAGATTGACCACCTGTTCAGAACATCTGCTCAGACACCTCAGCGTTCAAGGTCTCGTAAGCTGATACGGGCACAGTAAGCCTTGGTCCTCATGGGACGTTGCGCCACTGAGTTTAGTTTGTAGTTTAGATACCTTATATATTTTTTTGCTTCAACTTTCGAAAAGGGAGAGTCACATTGTAAGGGAACACTTACAATTTGACTCTCCGCTCTCGAAAGTTTACCGATCTCTGAACTAACTCAACAACCGTATTCCACTCAAATGGAATTGTATCACTTTATTTCATTATTTTGTCTGTTTTCGCTTACCTCGAATTTCCAAAAGGAAATTGAAATATTTTTTGATGTATCTTAATGAAATATTTTTAAGTCCACAGTTGAAAACGGACGCTTTAATTTAGCGCTGATAAGATCGCGTTATTTCTTAAGTTTCTTTCCTCTTACATAGCTGAAAGGAGTTAGATAGTCTGTATTTCTGGTCCACAGATAGGATCGAATTTTAAATATCCTTCGGAGTAAGACCTATAGACATTCACAACTGATTTTACAAAATTTTGAATCATTCTCTCTCTCTCTCTCTCTCTCTTTTACATATTCTTCAATTCTACTGCACTAGTTATAGAATAGTCATAATTGATGTTGAAACATTTTATTTTCCCTGCAATATCAATCTCCTTGAGGGAATATTGAGTTTTCCAGGCAAAGTTCGCTTTCTAGCAGGAGCTTGAAAAATAATAGATGGCAACACTCAAAGATATGACCAGGGAAACCAGATTTAAGGCTTTATCGCCTTTGGACCAATTTGGTGAAAATAAGTATCACCAAGGAGCCATCGAGAAGTCCCTGGAATTACTATGAGGCTATAAAGGATCTTACGAAGGTCTAAAAGTTCAAAAGAGAATTCAGTCGTGTGAGCTGATGCAACGAGAGAGACAGAAAATTTATCTGTGTGAGTTCCTGCTAGTGGAATGGCTTAAGGAGCGTTTCTGGAACTTTGTAAAGCTTGTTTATATCGCGTGCTATTTATCCATTACTGTAAGTAATTAGCTTTAATATTTATGTATACTCGTCGATTTATCTTCCTGAAGTCATCTGTTTGTCCTAATCCATCAACAAATCGGTTATTTTTCAAATAATTGTAGTCACTGGTCCCACGTAAATTTGTAGCAATTACAAGAGATTTCTCTATGATGAAGTTCAGTAACATGCATAGATTTGTTTTATGGAAAGAGGTCAAAAATTTTTAAGCAAACCACGTCCAAGGCATATTTTTTGAAGTAAAAATTAAAAATCTGTTGTTCTACTGGGGGGAGAGGGGTTGAACCCCCAACCCTTTCCCTTGTGCACGCCACTGATGAAGTTATCCACTACCTCTAAAAATCTAACGTCATTTTTCATAACAATTAGGTGTTTATTAAGTTTACGTATTTATACAACTAAAAAGTTTAATTATATCACAGTAATTTTGTACTAGTTTCTCAGTAACCTTTATTCTTGTCACATAACATATATTGAAAAAGCATAAGCCTATAACTACCGAAATCTCAACTGTCATAGTCCCAACATTTGTCACATTCGATGTGAAAGGCCCTGCGTAATATGTATGCATATAAAAATATGTATACATATATATTTATAAGTTTAATACTTAGATCACACACATACAAAAGAACATGCGATATCTATTCATTGATCCATTGTGGTTTGGCAATTGAATCCTCTCTACACCAAATTGGAGGATGTCGACTGAGCTTTTTAATATTTTTTTCGCTTTTGTTACTCCATTACGACTTTTATCATTGTCACGCGTCAATAGTATTAAATATATCGTTCTTTATTATCAGCTGAATAATTTTTTAAGGTTATAAATTGTGTAGGTCATCACACACTTGCTAAAATACGTGTACAGTTAAAAATAAATTAAAAATGAATAACCTGATGTAGTACAAGTTAAAAATTTTAATTGAACTAAAGTTTTAAGCTTCTGATGATACCTTAAGAAAAAAATTGTTGATATTTGGAAGATATAAAGCTAAATATCAAAGACAGCATTTTTACTCTAACCTTTTAAAATAAAAAAACAAGATTTCCCCCTTAACTTTTAGAAAGAATGCTTAAACTTTAAAAACATTTTTGAACAATATTGCATGGTTGACTATAATTTTATTTATTTATTTTGTTCTATATCAATGTATCATTTTATGTATTTTCTAAGCACACAGAAAAAAGTAACTTGTATACAATCTTATTTATCTTGTATCTTATATGAATCAACACAGCATATCCACGTTGACTATCTCTGTATGGGGATCATTTGTTCCATTTCTCTAGATCAAGGGTCGACACACTTCCAAGAGAGAGTGAAACAACAAAGGTATCAAAAAGTCATTTATATACACACGCGTGTGCAGGAGGAGGACTCGAGGTAGCGAATCGTGCGACAACTAACATTTTTTAAATAAGATGGTATGTGTGCTTTTGCCACTGCTATTGGGAGCTAAAACGTGTCTCTTGTTTATTCTTGAGCTCTCATGTATGCAAATCAGTAAACATTGCTTGAAATTACTTAGAGAAGCGTCTTTCCTGGTGGCATTTTTACCAATCAATTGACTAATAAAGAGAACTAATTCTAATATTTTCATTGGTTCTCAGTTAACTTTGCTAATGGAAAAACAATTCAACCCCTTAACGCATTTGCCCGTGTCTGACACGTGTGAAAGTTACCGGCAAACTTGCACATGCCCGTGTGTCACACGGGTGATCTTGTATCTCACAGTTTATTTTTATTTTTATTTATTTGTTATGTGTGTGTGTGCCGCCTGAGATCCTTTCTAGTAAAAATACACTACCGGGAAAAAAATTTCAATTCCAAGAAAAAATTATTGAAATTTACACAATGCAATTTTCTAGTTAACATGTTTAATTGATTAAATTTTCAAGATCACAGGTTAATTTTAAGCTAAAGAAAATGCATTTCAAATGTGAAATGCTGTTACATTAACAGCCGGTGTAACCTCTAGAATTTTGAATGTAAGCGTGCATGCATTATGTTACACAGGTGCCGAATGTCATTTTGTGGTATGCAGGTCCATGCTTGTTGTGACAATTAGTACTGGTTGTGGATGAGAGTTTTCGTCCAATGATATACTATACGCGCTCAATTGGAGACATATATGGTGATCACGCAGGTCAAGGTAACATGTCAACACTCTGTAGAGCACGGTGCGTTACAATAGAGGTGTGAGGGCGAGCGTTATCCTGTTGGAAAACTCCCCTTTGAATGCAGTTCATGAATGGCAGTTCTATAAAATGAATAACCAGACTGACGTACAACTTTGCAGTCACTGTGTTTAAGATAACCACGAGAATGCTCCTACTGTCATAGGAAATTGCTCCCCGGACCATGGCTCAAGATATGGGTCCAGCGTGTTTAGGCCACAAACAGGTTGGTTGCAGGCGTTCCTCTAACTTCCTTCTGACCAACACACGGCCATCACTGGCATTAAGAAAGAATTGCTTTTATCAGAAAACACAGCAGGTCTTTACTCCATCCTCTAATGAGCTCTGGCTTGGTTATAATGGCAATAGCTTGAAGTCAGTGGAATACACGCTACAGGGCGCCTGGCTTTGAGCTGTCCTTGAAGTAACCGATTTCTAACAGTGCGTTGTATTTCTGTGGTACCAACTGCAGTTCAAATTTCTGCCACAGACGCAGTACGATGCGCCACAACCGTACGTCGAATACGGTAGTGCCACGTTACCACCTAGAACCTTTTTTGAGGCTGTACCATCCCTGGACCACTGCTCCCAACAATTATGCACAGTGGATACATTCTAGCCAAGTCTTTCTGCAATGTTGCGCAAAGAAAATCCACCTTCTGGCAATCCTATTACACGAACTCCTTCAAACTCGGTGAGCAGCTGATAATGACTTCTTCGTCTTCTTAAAGGCATTCTTGGCTAACATCAATACAATACGTCAACTTTCCCAGACAAATAATGCTCACGAACTTTACAGCACGCATTTAAAGCAACCCTGATTTGCAAGTTCTGAGTGGCGCTAGCAGCGTCACACTTAAGCGTGAAATTTAAACCAGTGTCATCTTTCAAATGTATAAACATGCCTACCAAATTTCATTCATCTAACATAAATCTTTCTAGGTGTTGGGATTTTTTTCCCGTCAATGTAGATTGTCTAGATTATAATTGAACTTTCTCTAATAAGACTAATGATACTAGACTATTACTGATAATACTAGATAAAACAATTTACACTTCACCTATATAAACATTTTTTGTAAAAAAATAATTAATCATTTTTTTATTAGTTTTTCCAAAAAAACTCGTGCTTTATCAATTATTTAAATGTTAATGCAAATACAGACAAATTTTTTCAATAGATAACTATAGGGAAATAATATTTTTTTAACAAACATAATTTCTTCTTAAATAGCACATAGAAGCAGAAATCGGAAAGAGTCTCAGGCTCGTCAGTGCAATTGTCCCGGTTTCCCAGCCCCTTCTGTTGGCGATCTATAGAAGAGACAAACGCTAATCAATAAGTAGAATAATAACTTTATCATTTCAGATATTAATTAACGTCCGCAATTACTAATTAATTTTTAGTAGTCTATGTAGTTTATCGATATTTAGCGTTCCTTTCAGCATTATATAATCCAGTCCTATAATTGAATAAAAAGTGAAAAATATTTCTGGGATCTTAGGTTTCAGTGTAGTTAGCCTCATGTATTTTGACAGCCTGCTCCGTATTGTTCTACCATCCAAATGATTATATAAGATTCCAAATATATACTTTTCAAATTTTCAAGGTTTCTAAGCATTATAATAAAAAAAACTAAGACGAATAAAGCAACAAAAAAAAAACATTTGAAAGAATACAGAAGCAATTTAAATTTTATTTACATATTGTATAGGTGTTCTGTATGTGAAACGTTAATGAGACGGCTTACATAAATGCGATAATCCAGTTCATGCCCCACTGTACTCAACAAGGTACAACCAACATTATTCGGAGCACGTATTATCCTTTCATGCAGTTCTGCTACATCACGCTGCGAAGAGAGTACGAAAACTTGGTCTTATGTAAAAGACCAAGTTTTCGGATAACACGGACAGGATAACACGTACTGTCAATAACGTTGACAGTACCATGTTGAGTAAAGTGTGACAGGGACTATTGCATTGATGAATGCCGTTAGACCAAGGGTTCACATTTAGAACACCTACAAAATATGTAAATCAAACTTGAGAGTTGTTTCTGTATTCTTTCAAATGCTTTTTTTCGCTGTATTCGTCTTTGTTTTTAACACGCTTTTATTAGCTTCACCTGTATGTAACGTAATTTTTGAACTCGATTTTTACCCACTTGAATAGGTCAGATTAATTCGAAATATTGCACACTTGTCAAGGATCAATTACAATACAATAATTTAATAATTTTGTTCCATTATCCTGATCAGGATCATCAGGATTAACGATTACCGAATTTTCAGATTTGGTGACTAATTTCATATTTGACGCCTAAAAGATTAAGATACAACCCTAAAGCGAAAACGCTCATGGTTAATACAAATACAGCAAACAAACAAAAAATGTTCTTGATATGAAAAAGGAAGGAATGCGTCAGCAATTTCTCATCATAATATAAACAATTGCCCAGTTTTTCTGAAAATGGAAATAAATAGATCGAACTAAAAAATGAAAAATGAACTATAGGTTAAGAAAACTGAACAACACGCTTTTATAGATAATCGAACTAAAAAGTATAAAATAATTCTTAATACAAGAATAAAATGATTAATGAGAAAATTAATGTCATTGTGATAAAAGCGTGGGGTGCTCGATATCAATTGCTATCATTTCTTACAAGCGTAACGGGTCAATTCGTGAGCCTCTTATTAATACTCTTGGGGAAAAACTATTTCTTTAAATATTGTTCTATTGAAAACTTTCTCCCGAAGAAGAAGATACGGTTTATGTAAATCAAGGCTTATATTTAAGCATTAACTTTTAGGTTCGAGAGAGGGAGATTAGGAGTTAGACGATAGAAGTAAGTGATTCAGGTGGAGTAATAGAAAGCTAGTCGAAAGTGAAATGCCGATTAATTGCCCAATATTTAAGATTGATAATTGACGAGTTAGTCAATAAGATTTATTTGAATTAGACATTGTGATAAAAAGATCAATTTAATGTAGGACCGAATGTAATGTAATAGTTTTTCATCCACTTCCCGAACTACTGAAATATGCGAATTTTCGTACATGTGATATAGAAATGATTTAAATACATACAATCAACATAAGGTAAACAGTATTAAAGTGTTTCCTTTCGTTAGAACATAATTAGCGTGTTTTTTTAAGTCTTTTCTTAGACTATATTTGGTTAATCTGCCCAAGCCCCTTCATTCCATCTCAACGCCCCCTAATTTTCTCTGGGTCTTTGACTGCCCCCCTGAAAGCCTCAAACGCCCACAAGGGGGTGTTATCGCCCTCTTTGAGAACCTATGCTATAGAGCTTCTAAACGTTGAAAGGAATCAAGCCCCCTGTATATTTCCAATACTTCAATTATCATCTATCTCTATAATCCATTTCGAAGCATAATAAAAATTGGATGAGAAAGAGAGTTTAAAATGCTCTTGGTTCTATCTAATGTTGACGAAACTGAACAATTTTTTGAAGGGCAGAATGATAATAAAGTGAAACATATGATTTGTGCGCTTATCTGTTACTAATAACCTTTAGTCTGTGGTCAGATTTGAAGACTCTTCAGTTTTTATCTGAGGCATGATAAGTAACTAAGGAAGAGCAAATGATATTTCTTAAAGAAATTATTCAGTTATGCAACTGTATCAAAACATCCGCCCTCTCATCTCCGTAAGAGATGGTGAGAAATTCTTTCGGAAGAAAAACAAAGGATTCGATTTCAAACAAGAAGATATGAATAACAGGATATCTTTATTTGTGAATTCGTCTCGTATGATTTGAATGAATACAGTATCGGAAGTGTGAAAAATACTTTAGGACAAAAACCGGAGAAATTATTTCTCACTAGCTGGTATACCCGTTCTTCACACGACTGAATTGAAAAATTGAACAATACGGATTGAAAGATAAAGAAGTTTTTAACGAGTTAATTTTATATGAATTGCAAATTCAACAAACAAAAAAAAAAGCTTTTGCATATCTCAGCTGAACAAGAAAATCATATTTGTTAAATTTTAAGTCTGTAGATCTAATAGCTGAAAAAAAGGAATTTTTTTTTTCATTTATAACGAACGCCCTGTAACTCTCTTGTGGGTCGATTTTTGAAAAAAAAACACTTCCTAAGTTGATCTCTGCTCAGCAAAAGTAACACATTATTACAAATTTTGTGTGATAAACGCTTAAAATAGTGTAAGTAATTTATATTTAGATGTAAAATACGTTAATATTACTTTCTGTTGTATTTATTGTTTGTTGAAATTGTAATATTCGCAAACAACGCCGTTCCTTACATTATAATAGCGATTCAATGGAAATGTAGCGAAATGTTGGTGATAGAGCCAAGTCGGCATCATTTTTGGCAACCATATTGGCAACTTGGTGATGGATTGAACGGTACAGAAGTTGATATGCTGTAGCGCCACCTGGTGGGGAGCTGCAACAAAGCATAAAAACCTTCTCCACAGAAAAAATACATAGCATACATGCCAATTTTCATGGTGATCGGTTGAACGGTGTTGGAGTTACATATATACAAACATTCATTTACATATATATATACACTGCTGGCCACCGTAAATGCAGCATCTTGAAGGAAGCACGCAAATAACATGAAATTACAACATCCATTGTCGTAGCCTACGCTACCCTATGATTATTACGTAACACCTCACACATAGTGGAGGTGAATATGCAAATTATTAGAATTTCATGCAGACACACATCACGTACGCCTGTGGCGCCACCTCAAGGCGCTATTTAAGGCTTGAAGATTTCGACGATTTCAAGTTCGGCAAATTGTGTTTTTCTTGTGGTTTTTTCAAAAAACAATCAGTTATGTCTCGTAAAAAACAGCGATCAGCTTTTGATCAAGTATCCGAGTTCGACAGAGGAAGGATAGTGGCATAACGAGATTGTGCATTATCTTTCAGGGAAATCGGTAGTCGCGTGTTGGACGAAACCAAACAACTGTAATGCGGATATGTGATCGTTGGATGCAGGAGGGTATGACGGAGCGACGTGGCCGATCACATCCACCTCAGTGCACCACTTCACGTGAGGACAGGCAAATTGTGCGCATGGCAGTGACGGATCGCTCAGTCATATCAAGAACTATAGAACAGCAAATTGAGTCTGTAATGCATCATTCATTGTCTGCGCGTACCATTTGACACCATTTACAGCAGAGTGGTCCGTCCGCAAGACGTCCATTGCTTGGTCTACTGTAGACGCAGAACCACAGACGTCTCCGCCGCCAATGGTGCGATAAAAAAAGGATGTGGGCGGCAGAATGGAATGAAGTTGTCTTTACTGGCGAGTCACGCATCTGTCTGCAACACCACGATGGTCGGATTCGAGTCTGGAGACACCATGGAGAGAGGATGCGGAACATCTGCGTTATGCACCGCCACACTGGTCCTGCACCGGGTATTATGGTATGGGGTGGTATTGGATATCACTCTCGCGCTCCTCTAGTACGCATTGCCGGTACTTTAAACAGCCAGCGCTACAGCTCCAAGGTGTTGGAGCCAGTTGTCCTTCCTTACCTTCAGGGCTTGGCCGCAGCCATATTTCAACAGGATAATGCGTTACCACACGTGGCACGCATTGTCCAAAGGTTCTTCGTCAATCACCAGATTGAATTACTTCCCTAGTCGGCTCGCTCTCCGGATCTTTCGCCGATAGAAAACATGTGGTCCATGGTTGCTCAACTATTGACCCAGATTACACCCCCAGCCGCTATACCAGATTATCTTTGGCAACGTGTGGAAGCTGCTTAGTCTGCTGTATCCCAAGAACACATCCAAAGTCTCTTTGAATCAATGCCGAGGCGTGTGGCAGCGGTGATCTCCAACAATGGCAGCTACTCTGGCTACTGATTCTGGCAGGAACCACACTTCACAGAAGTCTATAAATTTAATCATTTGATACTTGGTCAACATGTTATCTACGAAATAAATTTTGTTGTGCTATCTCTTGTCTTTCTTGGTGTTGCATTTACGGTGGCCAGCAGTGTATTTAGAGTCCCCAGATGCTGCACATGCACTATTCACCACTTTTAAACATCCAGGCCTTCTCCGGGATTTGAACCCAGACCCTACGGCACAGCAGTCAGCGTCATTAATGTAAATACCGGATGGGCGGCTCTCCAATTCTTGATCCTAAAACTATCTAAATTTCCTTTATTGCAGTCAATCCATTTGAATTTTGGTTTGTCCCTAAGGCAAATAACCATAAGCTTAGCCAGAAAAAAAATTCTCCTGTAGTACTGTTAATCTTCATATGGATCATATGGTCCTCCTGTCGCGACCCTCCGACCACAGATGTGAAAGGGTTCGGGTAAAGATCCGCCATTTTTCAATCTAAGCAATTTTATTGCCTTTTACACTTAATAGGCTTAATCAACTTAACTGATTAAGGAGCATTCAAACTTGTTAAATTAATTATAATAGTAATGAGAGCACTTATATAATATATTATCCTGAGTGCTCTTGCTTCAACATTTGTTTAATACTTCTTCAAGAACTAACAATATTAAATACGAACACGGTCGTTAACGCAACGCTTTCTTCTATCGCAGTCTTCAACCATCATCCCGCCTATTCCACCACTGGCACTTAAATAGAAGCTCTCATTTACATAAAACCAAGCCTTCTGTACGGAAAGTGGTTTTCAACTGAAATCACAGTTAAAAAGAGTAATTTACCCAAGAGGATTAGCAGAAATCCCGAATATAACCCGTTACAATCCTATGTCTGGATAATCACTATAATTTATTAGAAAAATAAAAAATTAGTAAGTTTTAAAAAAAATTATACTAATGCGATGAATGGAACTGGGGGACTATAAATTTATTTTTCTTTTTATTAAAATAATATATAAAACAAGTAATATAAAAAAAATTAAGTCAATTCCTATTTAGGTCAACGAAGAAAATTTTTATTTTAGTTACTTTTTATTAAATAATTAAAATTAACATAAATATGTATATACATATGACAGAATCACAATATTAAATGGCAAAATAGAAAGCGATTTTCCATTTTCCTTTCTATATATGGTGTTGGACTATTATATATTATTGTATTTGTTACTATTTATTCCTGAATTAAAGTTAATTATTCCAACAAAGTAGTATAGCAAAAGGAAACCACATTCTTAAAAATTAGGCCATCCCATGCGGGATTCGAGCCCACAACCTTTGGGTTTGAAGTCCAACGCTCTATCCATTGCACAACAGGGACACAACGAGCGATTTCCCGCTTTTTTTTGGTGTTGGATTATTATTTTGTGTTTGTTACTATTTATTCATTAATTATTCAAATAGTAATGAATTAATATTTGAAAAACTGTATTAACATCAAGTGTCATCCACTACAAAATTTAAAAAATGCATTTGAACCTGAATAGATGATTAGAAAGTATTTTATTAACGACTGAAAATTTGAGAATAGATATACACATACGTATATATTTATATATAAATAAATATATATAGGTAGAGAGTGAATTAATAATAGGAATTGAATAAATGCTTCTTTAACTAAATATAAAAGCAAATTAGGTACATTTTTATAAATGTATGCATATTTTTTCATTTGTGTAGGTATATCATTCAATTTTTTGCTCTTTAAAAAAAAAAAGGAAATTAGACAATTTCTGTATAAATTTTTACAATTTCAGGTGTCCCTCGTATAACACGGTTAGTTCTACACACACGAGTGGAGGAAACTTATCTTCTGAAAGCTTATCAACACAGTGACCTTCTGATAATAAAATCTAATTTTGCAGGGGAGAAGAAAAAAATTTCAATTTCATCAAAACGTACTTCGTTTTTTGTGAATCAACTAGTAAAATATTCTTGTCCAATAGTCATTAATAGTTATAATAGTTACTAATATTATTTATTGTATTGTCTGTCTACATTGTCTGACGCAGAAAATGCAACACGCAAAAGAGTTCATAGAATGTGATGAAAATTGACATAGATAGGAAAAAAGCATGTAAAAGAATTTAAAACAAATAACTTGATACCACAATCGAATATACAGGGAGTTGCCAAATTCGACCGACAAATTCAAAGAGGTGATATAGTGATAAGGAGTCATAGATTATTCTTAAATATACCTAGGTTCTAAGATAAATAATGATAAACTCCGAATCATAAAAGATTAAAGTTTATTGAAATTAGTTACTTCATTTTGATCACGACAAAAAAACATATCTTGTCAGCGAGAGAGAGATGAGCAGACATGGTCCAGAGTTTAGAAGTTCGGGTCCTGATTTTCCTTGTGCACCGTCTTTTAAACCCAAACATGTCACACCGAAAAGTCTCCACGAAACTGTTTTTTCTCTTTGCATTCACGTTCTAATTGGGTGAGAATACCCACGCAATAATACATGCAAATCTTTAAGGGACCCCTTTGTTTTATTCTCAAAATCTCCCCTTCTGAGGAATTTAAACATTTCCTGTAAACAAGGGATATTGTAAAAATTACCAAGTATAAGGGGCCAAGCACAGCATCCCTTCACTCCTTCCCTCTCTCAGACCCACAATTACTGAAAAAAAAGACAAAAAAATTATTAAGAAATTGCTTGGCAGGAGAACAGCAGACAGAGTGACCGCATGTCCACGAAGAAGAAAATGCCTCTGTATAATCTCTTTGTGAGAGTGGTGTCTTTGGAAGATAAGCCGAAGTCGACATCCACGGATGAGGGTTCCATTATGGTGTAGTAGAAGATGGAAAAATTTATGTGGGAGATGAACTGCAGACCACAGTCATGGGTGAGGGATCCGTTATGGTGAAGGACCAGAGGAAAGAAATGATGTGGGAGATGAACTGCAGACCGCATCAACGGGTGAGGGATCCGTTATGGCGCAGGACCAGAGAGAGAAGAAATGTTGTGGAAAATGAACTGCAGACCGCATCCACGGGTGAGGGATCCATTATGGTGAAGGACCACAGGGAATAAATGTTGTGGGAGATGAACTACAGACCGCAGACCGCATCCATGGGTGAGGAATCCATTATGGTGAAGGACCACAGGGAATAAATGTTGTGGGAGATGAACTACAGACCGCATCCACGGCTGAGGAATCCGTTATAATGAAGGACCAGAGGGAAAAAATGATGTGGGAGATGAACTGCAGACCGCATCAACGGGTGAGGGATCCGTTATGGCGAAGGACCAGAGAGAGAAGAAATGTTGTGGGAGATGAACTGCAGATCGCATCCCGGGTGATGGTTCCGTTATAATGAAGAACCACAGGGAAGAAATGTTGTGGGAGATGAACTGCAGACCGCATCCACGGGTGAGGGTCCGTTATAGCAAAGGACCAGAGGGAAGAAGTGTTGTGGAGATGAACTACAGACCGCATCCACGGCTGAGGGATCTTTTATGGCGAAGGACCAGAGGGAAGAAATAATGTTGGACATGAACTGCAGACACAGCATCAACGGGTGAGGAATCCGTTATGACGAAGAACCAGATGGAGGAAATGGTGTGTGCAATTAGTTCTTAGCTGATGCTATACATCCGGTAGTCTTTCAAAAGAAAAAAATACAATTCTCCGAAGAGAGGTTAGGTAAAAAAAAAAATTATGTGAAAAGTAACATAGCCGCTGCAATTAGAGGCGACTCCCAATGCTCACTCTCTTCTCTCAAGGCTACAAGTAACAATAAATATTAGGTAAAGGAGAAAAAAATTGAAGTAAAATTATCCCAATCAAATTAATGTTCAGAAGAATTCGGAAATAATGGCAATCTTAAGAAGGATATTAAATTACCGAGTATAAGGGACCAAGCACAGCGTACCTTCAGTATGCAGCATGGGGGCGACAAATCACCATGCAATATGGCAGTGGTCTTCAAACTTTTTTGCCTCTCGGAACCCTTAGGTACGATAAGGTGCTTTCGGGGAACCCCATTCCACATACACACACTTAAAAGAATGTACCTTAAAATAATATTTAAAGTAGAGGAACATGTTATATAGACAATTAAAAAATACTGTATTTGTTATTAAAAGGTTTTAATGTAATTGACACATTAATAATATTAATTGGTGATCCAAATGTCACCTATCCATACATTATGTAACTGGGATATGTGCTTGCATCTTTTTACAAAAACTGTCGAATTCTAGGTCTATTGAAATTCTCTGCAGTCGTATTTCATATATTCTGCGTTTAATTTGCTTTTATATTTTATTTTTGTAGTCACTCAAGTTGAGATGAGTGAGAAATCCTGCGTATTATGCATTAATTTTCAGTCTAAAATTTAGGGATTGTTCTTGCTAAATTTAAATTTTAACGTCAAATCTGTTAATATGACTATCGGCTGTTCCCTCTCCTTTATTATAGATGGGTTTTTTTGACGAATGAAAAAGGTGCATTTCCAATAGAAAACTAATCAATTCAGTAAAACATTGTACTAATAAGTATAAAATTATTTCGGGGATCGTGGAACAGTAAACAACAGAATATTCACAATCTAGTAGGTACATATAAAAAATAGCGTTTTAATATTCTTTTATTATACTATAGTAAAAGTTTAAAGAGTATTACAAAATACAGTGGCAGATGTCAGTGATGACCACTAAAAGATAAAGACGTCTTCAGTTATTTTTTAATTCAACTGCTCACAATCAACGTATTTACAATTTATTTAAATGAATAAATTTCATATCTTTAACGTCCGAGTCGTCTTACTCGTAGGCAAGATGGATCATATAGTCTTTTTAGTCGTATCACGGCGTCTTCTTCTTCGAGCGTCTAAAGTCAGTCTAGCTCCGGCAACAAGTTTTGCGCTATCAGGCATGCGCAGAGTAGTGTATGCGTATGTATAATTTTCTTTCCGACTTTTGGGCTGGGACCGGTGAAATAAATGACGACAAAAATATTGTCTGGAAAGAAAAAATGAGCACCATGTAACCCTTAAATTAATTCGAAAATCCATATTTTTAGTATAAAAATACAATTAATCTATTTAGATATTGAGAGGAGAAAAGAAACTCACTCACTCACCATGATGTCTCCGAAACTATTAGATCACTCACTTGAAATTTGGCAGGCGTGTTCCTTTATTGCGTAGAGATCCACTTAAAGCGGCTTCTGTGGAAAGCGACTCTCAAAGAGGTTGTAAGGAGTTATTATTCTTTCTTCCCTCTAACCCGGCTAGATGTGTGAGAGGAACTAATTGATCAGACGACTTGATTAACTACAATTGTTTATTTGTCACAATATTCAACACAGACACAATAATAATCCAATTAAGATAAATTTGATCAACATTTAGAAGACTGAGGTGAGACGAGATAGCGTGGGGATAATATATACGATCACTCAATTATATTCCTATGATAACTTATACAAGCTCGTTTTTACCTCGGACGTGCACTCAATTTAACTCTCTAACTTCTACTTAAAATAGGAGCACAGTACCTGAACTCTTGCAATTCTTTATCCGTTAGACGAAGCCTTGAACTCTAATAGTTGACTTGAGCACTTCTTAGAGATTCCCACTTCAAACGTCCTACACTGTTTACTACTACTGCTCGCTTCTCATTAATTCACTTCACATCCAAGCTATCCTCACATCAGTAAACTTCAATTCTCACTTTACTTATCTTCGATTCTCACTTCACCTACTCTCTAACACTCACGAACACATATTTTTTTATATATTTTTAACTCAATTTGCATAATCACGTTTTCTTGTTTTCGGTGAAAGTTGGTTAAAAGAATTCTTGCCCTAAAGCAGGCATGTCAAACACGCGGCCCGCGGGCCACATGCGGCCCACCAATACATAGGTTGTGGCCCGCGAAGACATTTTACAAAATTATAAATATCAATTTTTAAGGGCTTTTTCATTTTGAAATTTATTTCTGGTAAACCTCTTTTAAAAATTTACGATATATTAACCTACTATCTATTCTTTTTCTAAAAAAAAATCCTTTTTAATAATAAATATAGCCTTTGAATAAAAATTATTTTAATATTTTATTGCATTTTTTCATTTAATTTTACTATGAAAAATGAATTTTTATTACATTCTTAAATGCATTAAAAAAATATTATTTGCTATAGATCGCCCTGCGATTCATCGTGTGTGCCACCTTTATTTCTCCTTGAAGTGTCCAATCAACGAGAGGCGAATAGCTTGACGTCAGAGGAAGTTGAGGATTTATTTTTTTAAAATTTAAAACCCCCAAGATGACCAAGACAAAAAGTGCAGTGTTTACTCAATCGTTTGCGAATGAACGTAGATTTTGGTTTTTATTCATAATGAACTAAAATTCATTTAATAAAAATTTGATCAAACTTCAAGAACAGAGTAATAAAAGATGAACTGAAGATGAACATCATAATTTTCGAAACAAATGGGAACTGCAATATTTCGATGTCGAAAACAAGAATAAAATATTGTGCCTGATATGCAAAAACTGTAATTCAGTTGCTAAGGAATATAATTTTAAAAGGCACTAAGACACAAATCAGAAAACGAATTATAAACAAAATGTTGCGAAACTTTGTGAAGACGATTTGCCGGAATTGAAATCAAATCTTCAAAAATGAAAGGAGAAACGTATTGTTTAAATTTGTTGAGTGAGTGAATGAGAGTGAGATAAACGTCACACTGTTCAGCGACTCGATGGCGTTTAGCAGCGGATCATGGTCAAAGGTGAGGACGAAACCTGAGCTGGCACCCCTTCTCCTAACTTCCACACCACACCAACGGGAGAACGTTTCACCCTTAACATTTAACGTGCATCGGTCTCCTCTGCATGGCGGGTCTTCAGCGGTACAAGGCTCGAATTCATATGAATCGAGTCCGATACCTTGACAACTAGGCTACCACGGCCCCCTGAATTTGTTGAAGACAATACAACTGCTGTAAAAACTAGTTATATATATTGTCACTTTTAATAGCAAGCACAAATTGAAACCATTTACTTAAAAATAATTTATTAGTGAATGCTTAATTAAAGCGTAACCGTTAAGCTTAATTAAGAATAACCGTATTTGTTGGATTCGAAGCCGCACTTTTTTCCACTGGTAATGCTATTGAAAATTGGGTGCCGTTTAGAATCGAAGAGAAAAATTGTTGGATGGGATACTTACAGCAATTTCGGGTTATGTATGTAATTAATAGTCTATAATACTGATAAAAACAACTAATTATTCCTTTCTTATTAATTCTCATTTTAAATTTATTTAATTTCGTAAAATTTGATATCGATAAACCATTTTATATTATTTTTCATTTTTCACAAAAATTTGTTGAGAATTTGGGGCGTGGCTTAAAATCGATGGCAACTTAGATTTGAGGGGGAAAAGGAAAGAAACGGTTTCATGTCCAGCACAAATAAAAAAAAATTAAATTGTAAGTCGAAATTCTTTAACCAGCAGAGGTTATGAAATAGTTGAGAATTATAGAGGAGTCCAGTCATGTATTATGCATAATACATATTTTTGATGATTTTTTTAAACTTTTGATGAAGTGTTCCTTGGAAAAGTTGGTTTGTTGTGCAACTGATAATGCATTTACCATGACCAGTATTACTAACGAGTTGCAAAATTAAAAGAAACAAGCAAAGAGCATGGTAAAAATAATTTTAAACATTTTCATTGCATTATTCCATAGTAAGTACTGTTCTTGGGCATTTATTTAGATATTGCACATGTTTTAAAATAGTTAGCAAAATTGTAAACTCTATTCGAGTATGTAGACTTTAGTATCGTCGATTTGCTTCATTTCTCGAAAATACAGAATGTGAATTTATTGGTCAAACATATTCTACAAAAGTTCAATGGATTTCGAGTCATAAAGTGTTAAGACAATTTTTTAAATTGCTGAATAAAATCATTATTTTCTTGGAAACAAAAAAAAATATGAATTTTCTGATTTAAAAGATGAACATTGGGTAAAGCCCCTAGCTATCTCAGTTGATATTACTAGTCAACTTAACTTAAGCTTCAAGGTAAAAATCCTTTAGTTACAATGCCATTTGAAAAAAATAAGTTTCAAACAAAAATTATTACAAACAGAAAGAGAAAACTTGTCTCACTTTGAAAGCTTTCAAAATCTATTGATTAAATCACTTAAATTTAAATTTACAGAATATTCTCACTAAATTAAATTATTAGAAATGGAATTCGATCGAACATTTTCCGATTTTAAAAATTTTGAATTACAATTTCGTTTTTTAACTTCACCTCTATCTATCGATATGGTTGATGAAATCGTACAAATAAAATTAACTGAAATCTGTTGTGATTCTTTGCTGAAGCAAAAATGTTTGAAAATTGAAAATTTAGGTTTTTGTACTTATTCATCTGTTGATAGGTTTCTAAAAATGTTATCGTTTGTTACGCGTATAATCAGTGGCTATGATTGAAAGTATTTATTTATGCGAGAAACTTTTTCCTTTAATGAAAAATATGAAAAATTCAAAAAGGTCAAGATAAAATGATCAACATTTATCATCATTTTTTAAAAATTACATCAGTTCAATATGAAAACCTAAATTTTGATGATTTGTTTTGAGGGGGAAAAAAGATGTTAAATATGTTCTATAAAAGTAATATTAAATTGTATTTCGTATTATAACTCTTATTTTTTATTTTTCTATGAAACACAATCTGAAAAATAAAATGAAATATTAAACTATTATGTATGTATAATTATAATACATTGAGTTTTATAAATGTAGAATATAATCATTCTAAAACTCTGCTTTATTAATTTTTTGAACATTGAAAACATGCGGCCCTCAACTTAATATAAAATAGCTCATGTGGCCCGTGATATCAAATGAGTTTGACATGCCTGTCCTAAAGGAATCCCCAATTAGTTAGTAAGAAAACGCGTATAGATCCGTTACAAGGTTGTAAGAGCGTTATAGATGTTTAAAAAATTCAGGATTAAGGTGGGATAAAAATTCCTGTTTTTTGAACTATTGGATCTAAAAACTTTAAAACTGGTAAACGTGTTTATTTTCGTTGAGTAGAGATCTGCTAAGAATAGGCTTTGCTGAAATTGACTCTCAAAGAGGAGCTACATGGTCGTTAAAGATAAAAATGCTTCCATTTTAGAGATTCTAGCCCTGTCTTTTTTAAATCCAGAGGGGAGGGAAATAGGAATGTTTTCAGTAAAGTCGAAAGCTTAATACTAGGACTTAGATATCAATAACTTAAAAAAAAAACAGTATATAGTCATAAAACGTCATGAAATACCCACTGAAGTAAGTGGGCAGTTAATAGTTAGTAGCAAATAAAACTAAATGATATTAAACTGGAATAAATTGGATGCGTTATAATTAAAAACTTGCAAAAACATATCTAGAATGCTCCATACCAAGTACAGAAAATTAACATTGAGTTCAAAACATAATATCTAACTTTAACATTGGGCGAGTATAACTGAAAATCGTGACATTAATATAAAATTTTGTGCCAAGATATCGCCATGATAGATAAGTCAGCCAATATAGGCCACTTGACCGTAACCATGCATGTGGTTCAAAATAATTTTCTAGATGCATAATCGATTTTTTTGAAAAAAAATTCGAAATTTAAAAATTAATTATGAAAATTTTTCTTCGCCACAAATAAACAAAACAAAAATAATTAATTCCTTCCATGAATTAATTCCTTACCAATTAATTCGACGATTACTTTTTCATTTTATTTTAATTGCATTTCTCTCTCTCTCTCGCTCTCTTTTTGTATAATTTCATCGTTGATGAATAAACATTTTTTTGACGGTGCTCATATTTTTAAACAGACGTATTACACAACTATTTTTTTTGTTTTTAAAAAAAGGGGAAGATAACTTCGTGATATATAACACAATATTTGGATGAAGTTTTTTAGAGAGCACAGTTTTTTGTTTGAAGTCTAAGGGTTAAATTCTAACTAAGGGTAGTACAACATTTCAAAAAGGGAAATATATATATATATATATATTTGTTGTTAAAACTATATTCGAATCATTAAGATATTATATACCATTGAATTCATACACGTGTAGGCGCAAAGCAGCCCAACACATGAATGAAGAATATTTAAATATATTTAAAATACCTCACACAAATACAATCAAGCAAATATTCGAAATCATATTAAACCTAGACTACGACATCAAATGTCGTAGTCTAGGTTTAATATGATTTCGAATATTTGCTTGATTGTATTTGTGTGAGGTATTTTAAATATATTATATATATATATATATATATATATAACAAACCATATGAGTTTCTTTTTTTAAATTATATCCCATAAATGTAAATAAATCTCTTGGGGATAATTCCTGATTCTGATTGGTGCTTTATTATAGCTGCATAAAAACAGTAAGCATTAAAAACAACTGTTGCATAATTTATCTGTACAATCTTTCTGAGTAATTCTCCCAATGGTATTTTATTCTAGTTTAAAAGATGGGGGAGGAAGTACATATGAGTGATTTCATATAATAGTGTCTCCCTTAGGTATAAATCTTAAAACCAACCAAAATCTTAAAATATGAATTCAAATATTCATTTATTTTGTTACAGGCTTTTATCTTGATCATACTTTTATATTAGCAACGGGATCATGGAATCATAATTTAGTTTTCCCTTGCGTAAATATGAAACGCATATGTTTTAAAAACAAAAGTAAATGGATTATTTACTGAATTCCTCTTCTTTTACATACTTCTTTAAATATTGGAACAATACTTTGTTGAAAATATAGATTGTACAATTTTAGTTGCAATAATCCAATTTTTGCATCCTCCAACTATTACAATTTCAGAGACTCAAAATGTATTTCTTATTTCATTTTCGTTTGCCTTATAATTTACGTAAATATTATAATTTTTTTCTCGAAAAGGAATAATGATAATGAATCATATTAAAAAGTTATATTACGTTGTGAATTACGCTAAAAAGTAAGGAAAACAGAAATAGATGATTCACTGGGAAAAATAAAATTTTAAATTGTGAAATAGATCATTAAAAAGTAAACAACTGGCTTCAGATGCTCGCAAATAAAATAGCAAGAGGGGAAAAACTTTTCGCATCAAAATATTTCTATTTCGTAATCATACGTAATACATTTGCTTTTTAAAGGTAACATTAAAAAAATACTATCTCGTTCTCTCTCTCTTTTTGGCAAAAATTTCTTATTCCTTGTCTGATTATTCGAATTCTTTCTCCCATATTGATTTTTATACTAAGAAGTTGCTATTTTTTTAAGCTATTCATAAAAAAAAAAATTTCGAAATCTGTAACAGCTTACTTTGACATTCATTAGTGAAATACAAAAACTGAAAAAATCTTGCATGGAAATTTCAAAATAAAACAATTAGTACGATTACACCAAGAATTTTTTTTCTTAAAAAAAAAGACAAATTTATCATAAATTTGAAATTACTTAAGGCCTTATCACATGTACGCGTTTGGTGCAATTTTTGGTCCAATTCGCGCGATTTTTACTCCGTTGCCATAGCGATGGCTTTCGAAGAACTTTCTGCAGTAGCTAAATTATAACAAAACGTTTTAATTTTGTCCATTCGTGATTTTTACTGTTGCATAGCGTTTTCGAACAATTTTTGCGTGGCTAAACTTTATCACAAACGTTTGGTGCAATTTATGGTCCAATTCGTGCAATTTTTACTCCGTTGCCATAGCGATGGCTTTCGAACAATTTTTTGCCAGTGAGCTAAGAAAGTTGCTCCAAATGAAAGTTGCTTGAAATTCCAGCCAATAGGGTTCTTCGTCGCCCTGCGTCATAAAAAAGATGGCGGTAACGATGGTAGCTTCACACCAAACACATCAGATATGGCGTATTATATTTTAATGGTGTACAGTATTTTAACGGTTTATAATATTTCAAACAGAATGATGCTCCATTTCTGTTTACCCCCATTAACAAAAGCGCGAGCGAAATGAAAGAAATAATATTGGATGGTCGTTTTCGAAGCAGAAAAATCGGCGAGTAATGTTTCAATGTGAAGAAAGAGAGCGGCTGACGTCACAGCATGTCATTTTGTTTACGGTAACCCTTCACCCTCAGATTCGGCAAAAAGTTGGGCTAAAAAGTTGCATGAAAAAATTACGTTTGATACCACCTTTACTCATCCACGCGTTAAAACTATTATCGTTTGTAAGATTTTTTCCCAAGTGCACAATTTGTTGATATATAATTCCTTTTAAAAACTTTATTATTAAATAAAAAGAATATTCAAAAAATTACTGTAATTCACTTAGATCGGACTTATAATCAGACTGTTGTTTGGATTATAAAATGGTGGATTAAACCACAAAATACATTAAATATACAAACAAAACTACCTTAATTTCGCATGTTATGCTATTGACTGAAATTCTTGCAAGCAAGAAACGTTTAAAACAGTTTTTTTAATTGTATGAACTCTTATCCATCATTTTTTTTTTTTTTTATTTTTTATTTATTTATTTATTTTTTTTATAATTCCTTTGAATAAAAGAATATTTTTTTGCAAAGGAATTTAGTATTTTTATTTTTTTCATATATTAAAAAATTTATAAACGTGTTTATGTTTGGAGAGAATATCATAAAGATTCAAATAATTTTGTTTCTTGGCAATTAAATTTATTTTTTTAATTATGAGAAACCAAAAAAATTGAACTCAATTTTTATTTTTTATAAAGATTTATTCAATGAGTAAAAATACTTTAATAGTTTGAATGTGAAACTAATTTCATATTCATTCGCACAACTTAAATTGTCAAAATAATTCTGTATAATTGAATCCAAGTAGAATTCAAAACCAATAGCGAATTATACACGTGAACCAAAGAAAGGGGGTGTTGGGGTAAAGAAAAGAAATATATTCATATTAATGTGTCACTTCACGTGTGCTAAGGAGATTGCACAACTCAGCATAACTTATTAATATATCTTGAGATAAACGCGGATTCAGATAACAAAGTAATGACGTCACGGACGCTGACGTATAAGCATCGAGAGCCAATCGACGCTATTTACCCAGATCTAGTGTTTCAATAATTAATGTTTTGAATTTGGTGAATAATGGAAGAAAATATTATATCGTATATCTTGGATCCTGCTGCAATGGAAGAGATGCAATCAAAATACCCATCAATGAGCTTGAAATAAGGATGGAACTTATTCTCGACTAGGGACATGTTATTTATTTATAAAATCTCTCGTTTAACGTGTTCCGTGCAGAAAACCTCTTTGATTGAATTGAAGGGGGGGGGGGGATTCTTATTTCAATGATTTTTTTTTAAAGTTTAGTTACTTTTGCGTTAAACAACCACAAAAGCGACTGTTGTAAATTAAATATTAAATGTATAGATGGCGCTACAAGTCATGTGAGAGAGGTATACGCGTTTGGCTTGTAGAATCAGAATCATGTAATGTTCTTTGTGTTGTGTACATGTCTTCCGTGTTGTCTGCAAAATAAACAAAATGCCAAAAGATTAACTGAATTATTGAATAGAGAATGAAAGATACATTGGAATTATAATAGTCTACCTGACCATGGAATATATTAACTAAGGAAATTCAATAGCGACACTTCTATAAAAATAAAATGATGATTAACACACATATCGCAGAAAGTTGCTTATATTTCATTCAAACTGTAAACGGATAGTTTAAATTTTAATTACTTTCTAACTTAATATAAAAAATAGAAGCCGAAAACCACATTTAGCCTTTTTTTTTTTCAACCCAATTTTTTGGACCAAATTTCAATGGACTGTTTTTGCCTTTTTTTCCCACAAAATTGTAAGAGTTAATAAGAAACAAAATACGTGCAAAATATTAACGAATCACATGAGCTCATTTATCTCTTACGTTGTGCAGGCAAATTAAGTCCCTGAAGTCAGTGGCGTAACGTACGCCCCCGCATCGCAGGGGGAGGGCAAAGCCTGACCCTACGCCAAATGCGTACCCTTTATGAGATACATTTTGGGGCCCAAAGCCTGACTTAGCAGAAGGAGGGGGCCTAATATTCTCCGTTATGCCACTGCCTTATGTGATGCAGGTACAGTGAGTGAACAAATCACTTAACCGGCTAAGCAGTTTTCTGTGATTTTAATTCCTGTGGAAACTTCGCATGTGATAGATCAAACAACTGTTCTACGTGTATCCAGATGAAAAAGGTATCATAAAGTTTTATTACTAAATAGTAATCAGTTATAAACTTAATTTTTGTGTTTTAGTATTTTTCTAAAAACTTCTCTCTATGTATAGTCACTGTCCACGGTTATACATTTCTCCCGATGTTTCCCAACATTTCGAAGGCGATCAGTGTAGAATCCAGTTAATCAGTGCTTCTCACACTTTCTATACTTGCGACCCAATTTTCAAAAGGACGAATGCCTGTAGCTATCATACTGCATCCAGGGATGTCTTAAGACTTCTTGAGGCCCTAAGCACCCACACAAATGTAGACCTCCCCTATGACCCTTAAAAGTAGACAATACATAGCAACATAGTCAAATACTCGTACAAACAAAAACCCGGAACAAAAAAAAAAAAAATGCGCATGATACATAATCGTGCAAATTAGGAGAGGGGTTGCAGCTCAGGTGTCACTCACGTCACTTGACCATCGTTCAAAATTACGAGGTCCTTCGCCAAAAGCCCTCACAGAAGCTGAATATTGCGACATTAATTTCACTCTCACTAACTCACTCCAAGAAAATGTTCGGAAAATAGAGAAATTCGCAAGAAATATGCTCGTAAAATAGAGGTCCAGCTATAATTTTTTTTTAAAAAAGGTTTTTTTTCTGATACACCATAAACAACAAGTGTGTTGGGTAAGGAAACACTCAAAAAATCAATTTCCATTTCAGCAAGAAACTTATGCGTATCAGTATATATTTCTGTTCACACACACACACTCGTATCATCTTATATTTACTCTGGCTGATTGCACAAACCTCGACCTGGCAGAATCACTAAATCCGTTTGTTATCTTTAAAGAATTGTGACACTGAATTACTTCTAGATAAATGTATTAAATTCGTATGTGATGAATCTGGAGCAGCTCAGGTAGCAAGTGACGGAAAAAAGAGCCTTGACACAGTTTCGAACCATTTCGTGAATTTGCGAACTTGAATATTTCCGATTCAATACCACTTTGTTAAAATTATTTAGCAAACATATTTTTAGTTGTATTTCCATTTTGTGATTTATCTGACCCGAGCAAAGTTCAAGTGAAAAGAAAAATTTCATCTAGGCCATTCTTGGTGAATTTAGGACATGATAATAATCTCAGATATAATGAATATTTTATCAATATTTTTTCAATAATTTAATAGTGATAAAGGTATTGGATATGAAAAATATACAACATATATTTTATTGAAAGATAATTGGCTGTAGTGAGAGATTCCATTGTAATTGACACAATATATTCAAACATATTTTTTGTTGTTTGCTTGTGATGTTATTTTCCTTGAAAATGATGCAGAGTAGAAGTTACTTTTGTTTTAAATAAACATATTTGGTAAACATTTTTTGTTTCAAGCAAATATGTTTGTTTTAAATTCAACACGTTTGAAGATTACTATGCATGTATATAATGCAGATTGTGCAATAATTTTCTATAGTAAGACGCAAACGAATGAAAAAAAATTTTGCTTCGAAAATAAAATTTCAAAATTAAGTTTTCTATTTAAATGAAATATAAATTCGTATAAAAATGAAACACATGTCTCTTTCTTCTATCAATACACGTAATATCTCCTTTTTATACAGCTGTTTCAACAGAAACAAAATTTTAAATTAATGTAAAAGAAAAAACGTTCAGTAAAAGTTCTGCAATGAACAGTTGTATAGCCACTGAGACATCGTGAAGGGTAGCGTTAACAGTCTCGCAGCTAATTGCCAAAAGACGTTTTATTTCTCCATTAAATGATTAACAACTATAATTTCAATATTAAATAATACAGCCTTTCGCTGTGGAAAAGTTCTTGTTCAGAGATTAGTTCAGGTATGCCCCGCCGTCGCACCGTTGACTCCGAACTTCATAATTCACAATTGTGGCAACAGTTCTTTACCTGTCGAAATTCATCCGTAGGTCCTTGAGTACGATTGCGTAAATTCATAGAGACCGAGAAAAGTCCCTCTCCAATTCCGAACCGACCCTTTTAAACTCCAGGGGTGGGTCACTTTCACGCCTCTCGTCACACAATAAAAGCAAAGCTTGCCATGAAAAGCAATGAACATGATTTTGTTCCTGAGTCAAATGACAAAGTCTTTTCCTAATTTGATGCCTCCCTTTCACAATTTTCCCACAATACTTTGTCGTAGCCTATCACTACCCCTATGATTATTAACTTCTCTTGCGTATTATCTAAATCTGAATATGTTGGTTCCATAATTAATTACAACTAAATTAATAAATCAATCTTATTTATTGACCTTTCTTATTTGAGAGATTACACAAATACGATTCAAACTTTAAGATCAACAAAATACAGTGGAATGCGAGAAGAATCTGATTATGAACGACGGAATCCTAGCTGAATCCACGGAGAACGACACATACAATCAAGCTACACATTTATATTTAATTTATGAAAATAACTGACCTGATACCCTTTTCTTAAGGCAGGTTTCTCTAATTCTGGATTGCTTTAAGGAGCGGCTTCAATCTTAGCTATTTTTCAGTTCCATCCCGAACCGAATTAATAAATACTTTTCAATAGTCTTCTCCCGACGAATATATTTCCACTAGATAATCTACTCTCTCAAAATCACCCTCTTAATCACCCTCTTTCTCTTCATTTCATTTCTCCCTTTTATATCTTTTTCGAACTCGCTAAACCCGAAAATATCTCTTTTGCATAAGTCACACTTTTGGCTCTCGGAGGAAATTGGTTAAATAAATAAAACATTTAAAGAAGGCGAGAGAAGGTTAGTGAAACGCGTAAGCACCCGTCACAACTTTAAAAATTGAAACTCAATTCGACTAAAGGTCCATTTCCTCTTTCCTAAAGCTCCATTCTTTGATGGAATCGAGAAGCGAACTTATGATTCGATTCGAACGACAAGCTTCCGATTGTAATCCGTCACTTCACCAAGGCTCAAAATTATGAGACCCGTCTACAGCTCTGATCTTCGGACTTTATCGAATCATGGAACTCTTAGACCAGGGATGGCCAACCTTTTTAGTAAGAATGCCACTTTCCAATAAAAAAAAATAATGCGTGCCACTTCCAACTTTTTCAACAATAAAAAAGAAAAGATGAAAAAATTATACTTTTAGGCTTATTGTGGGATTTTTACGCAATAGCACATTTTTGTAATGCAGGTCTAAGTAGTAGAGATTTTAATAACTGAGGCAAAAATGTAAACATAGATTCTATTGTCAATAAACTTTTTACAGGTTCAATCAGTTAAGTTAGGTATAAAATAAAAAGAAAAAACTTGAAAGATTTAATTCTACAGAATTATTAAAATTCAATACTTACTGTGGCTTTTGAATTAGTAGTTTTTTTTACCAAGTCACAAAATTAGGATTAGCTTGAAGAAGCTAATACAATTATTTTGTTTTAGGTGTGTATGAGCTAGTTTTGAACGATATTTTGATTTTATGTTCTATATATATATATAAAAGGAAACATTTATTCACAAACATATGTTGATCCAAATTGTTAGGGTGGTTTTTTTTTTTTTTTTTGTCTGAGACAACCGTATTTAATTAAAATTGTAAATATATATATTATATTTTATATAAGAGCTGCCCTAAGTCAGCAATGTTTATAATACTGTAGCATCCATATTTTTTATATTTTAAGTTCTATTATTTTTAATTTCTTACATCCTTTCTAAAATCTTATGTCTCTTTTATATTGCAATTTCGATTTTTTTTCAGTTTTGAGGATTATTGATTATTCATTTTTAGTAGAGAGAGAGAATTTTGACTATATGTATATATATTATTTATTTATTATTATTTGTTTCAAATTTTTAATTTTTCAGAAAGTCATCGCGAGCCACTTTTATAACTCTGCCGTGCCACACTATGGCATGCGTGCCGCGGGTTGGCCACCCCTGCCTTAGACCTATTAGGAGTTTTCAGAGCACCTATACCTACACTTAGCAGAATATATTTTAAAAAATACTTAAAACATATCAACATGTTATATGTATTTTATGTATAAAAGAAAATTAGAGTATT
>BMAO01035445.1:30775-55674 GCA_019973975.1 Trichonephila clavata | reverse complement strand
GCTTTGCGATATTTAATAGACTTTTTCCTATTAAAATTCTAAAAAAAAAATATTTTTCATAAATTGAAATTTGTCAATGATTCTGTGGCCGTGGTAGCCAAGTATTTATGGTGGTGAAATTCGTAGTCTGCGTTCCTTTTGTTAAGTTGTGGATTTGAGTTCACGTACCACACTAAAGACCTGCCTTGTCTGTCAAGGCTCAGAATCCTCCCCTTTGATAAGATGGGGAAGTTTGGAGAATGGGGTGCCAGCTCAGGTGTCCTCTTTACTTTCCGATGGCTAAAAATTACGAGGTTTTGCCGCAAAAAGCATTTGCGTTGCTTCAAAGTACAGTGTTAACAATCTATCAAATTGAGTTACGGTAATATTTTTATACAACATCTAATAGTGCTTACAGAAATGCAATAAATAATATATTTATATGATATAGTGAGAATGGCAAATGCTTAATTTATTGCAGAAATGTTCGGTTTTAATAATGATTTAGGAAACCAGTGCCTTTATGTATCTGAATTTAACATTATTCACAACGAACGCTATTGACAAGCGATTTTTCTAGGATTTAATGTTACATCAGATAAGCTTGTTAAGATTTAGTTGCTTTTAGATGAAGGTATTTTTTTGTACTTTTCCTCTTTTAAGTAGTACACTGCCATGATATAACCCTCTCCGAAGAAGTCTTAATGGGTGAGCTGCATCAAAATTTCGACGAAAACTCGAGTTTCATAATAACATCAAGGATTATATAATCAACTTGCGAAACAAAACAAACAACAGCAAAACACCCGCTAATAACAGATTTGTAACAAAAACAGCAAAAAAAACAGAAGGTTTTAATTACGAACGAAATACTTCATTTGAATAGAAGCCTGACACTCATCTCCTGATCAGGTCCGATCTCAGCAGGTGTGCATTGCACGCGGTGGCCGATACTCTAGGATCGGTCTTACTGCTGATGATAACATTTTTAATCCAATTCGCAATAAGCGTTTGCGTGTATTAGTTACTAATTTTATTTCCTAATTTCAATTTGAATTTTATATGTTGTATGTACTTATAAGAAGTCTAGTGGCTGAGTGGTAGTGCATCGCGCTTCCACACCACAGGTCCAGGGATCAAACCCCGGGCTGCGCGAAGTCAATTCAGTCTTTCATTCCTTCAGTGGGTCGATAAATGAGTGCCAAGAGTTTGCTTGGGAACTTATCACTGGAGGTTTCCGTCGGACTGACTACCTGACCGGAACATCTGCTCATGCACCTTAACGCCGAAGGTCAAGTATTTTGATATGGGCACAGTAGACCTTGACGATGGGCTGATGCGTCACTGAGTTATGTACTTATAGACTGAATATTTTCACAGCACACTACTTTAAATTTTTTTGTAATAAAAATGAATTATTTTTGTTTTATAAATAAGTAACATGGATTTCATCATTACTTTTTTTGCGCGTTATTTTTTGCTTCAGTATAATCTGATAATTGGAGTTCTTGCGGTGGATTAGTTATTATTATATTTATTTTTGGCGTCAGATACTAATTTCAGTGAAGCCTTTCTAATGGAACATACACCACTAAGTAAATGATTTCAAACAAATTTTGGTAGATCACCTATTACATCTAGTATTTTTTCAGCAAACTTGAGCTTCTCATGTAGAATTTATTATATTGTACAATACAAAAAAATTATTGTGCATTAGTATTGCAGAAAACAGTCAAATATCACCTTATTATATGTAAAAAAATGTAGTAAATAATAGTTTTTTTTATTTGGGTTGGATACCACACCTTCTTAAGGTATCCGATTACTTTTTTTTTCTTTTTAAAAAAATGGAAATATCTGGATTTTGTTGTTTTGTTGTTGTTCTTTTTAGATTTGCTTAGTACATTTTAAGAAAAATATGTGAAAAGTAAAAAGAACTATTATTACTAAAATGGGTGAAAAATTACAAAAAATAACATAAACGTGGCCCATTCTGTACCATAAGTTTATCAACAAATTTTCAATTCTGATGTGTTGCTATGTTATTCATTTTTGAAATGATCTTCAAGATAAGAGATATTTTAATGCTTACAAAAACTAGAGCACTTTATCTTAGTTTTTATATGAAATTGCTTAAAATAACGGCGATTATATTAACATAGGGGACTGTAAATTTTGTAATAAAACTGTGATGATAAATGTGAAGGTTAAAACACTTCTATATTATACAGAACATACACACACACACACAAAATTTTACAGTTAATTATTTTCAAAACTTTTTTAGCAATCGCTGTCTCCGTTTGAGCAATTAAAAAACACACACACACACACACATTTCGAGTAAATCGCGTTTTAAAGTATGACGTGTTTTGCTTAAAGTAATGACATCTGCTTTTACTAAAACACTTGTAGTTTTTGTTCTTCTTCCCATATTTTGCGAAAAAAAACTTGAAATGTACGTGTATACTGCTCTTATGTTTAGAAGTCATTTATTCGAGGAACTATTCCAAGATTTAGGAAAAAAAATAGTAAACTCATAAGAAATACAAGAAATACAAGCTCATAAGGAATGCCATTTCTTCTAAATAAACAGTATTTCGATATATACAGAAGTCTAATTTTTTTCTAGTTTTAAGGCTCTCATTTTTATACTTGGCGTAAAACGAGCACCCGTAAATTTCGATCTCATTTTTTTCTGTTGAAAGTGCATGTTATACGCCGGATTTTACGGTAATTTAGCATTACATTTTAATTTTAAATAATTTTCTTTATTTAATTGGTTACAATAAACCTGAAATTTATTAATTTATTTTTCAAAAAATTTAAAACGTTCGATCTAGTATTATGTTTTAAGTTTTCATTCGATATGTAGTTAATTTTTTCTTTCAGGAATTCATCTTCAGCGTAAAATAATGCTGACGTTAAAAAATAAAAAAATTAAGCGAGTTTTACAGTAGTCACATATGATGTGTAACATCTGACATGTTATGGCGGGAAATACGTAATAGTAACTTAAATCCTGAAAAAAATGAATCGCGTAGGATTGGAAATAATTTTTTATTGAGTAATTATATCTTTAATGAAAATTTTATTTAATTAACTCTAGGAGTAATGCAATTTCTTTTTTTTTTTATCAAAAATAGTTATTTTTGTTCGATTTGGGGAAGAGTGGAGACAATGGGCTTATAACTAAAATATGACACAGATACTTGTGATTTCAAAGTATTTAAAACCGGTGAAAAACAGCGTCAATAACAATAACAATGTTAGTTGTCGAAACATTTCGATTTGTGCTCATTTCGAGCTTAAGTTCATCAGTCAAAAAAGCTATGAAAGGCTCAGTTTCTGGCAAACTAAAGTTCACCACTTGAAATCATGGAAAGCGAGTGATAGTTTTTTTTTTTTAAAAGAGCAGAACCACCTTCGGTACATGGTAAAAGTACAAAATGCAAGAAATCTTTAATATTTTGAACCGTTTGATTCGGAGAAATGTATACGACAACAGAAATCACTGTTCTCAGATTTCATACACAACGAGCCCTGAGACTTTGACAAATGAGCGCAAGAATTGCATGTTTATCCTGGATGAAGTCTAATAAGACTTGCTGGTATATGCAAAGTGGATTTAGAGTCAAAAAAATGAAACAGAGTTTTTGAATTCGAATCTTTTGAAATGTTAAATTTAACAATATAAAAAAGGCTGGGAGCTTGATGGCTACTAGAGTTGGACCCCGATGCGAGGGTAGCGAAGAGACACCACGAAGCGCGCTGATGATCAAATCAGATAGCACACGTTTCCCCGACTTCCTGTTACACATTTCCGTCCCTTTTCAAGAAATCACTTCTACAAATATCCAGCAATACGTATGGAAATGTAAAAATAATGCAAAATTATTCAACTGATCTCCTTCTCTACCCGGACGGGTGGAGAAACGGGTACGGGGTACAAGGAAAATGGGTGCTTCATTCATCTCAAAAGAAGAAAAAAATTAGATTATTTATATCTTGTCCGTCATCAGATCTGAGCCGAATTTCTAAAAAAGTTGCTAATCGAATTCATTTTAGTAATTCAAGTGTGAAGAACGAGCATAGGCCCAAGAATTCTTTGTGTGACCTATTCTTTTTATATAAAATCTATTAATTGTGTACTTTTTCATAGGAACCGAAGTAATGGAGCAAAACAAAAACATAGAAGTACCTTAAAATGTATTTAATTTCGTAGAGAGGAAAAGCTATCGATAACCTATAATACTTAATTACTCGTAAGACCAAAAACTTCAAACAGCGTTGCACGGATACGAAAATGGATGGGTTCATAAACAAAAATAAATTTCTAATAAAAAAGTCAGAGAAAGAACATTGTAACAACCTCCTTAAAGGGAGGATTAGAGCTTATTGCAAGGGGTCTGTCTTGCTGAAACCTAGAACAATGCAGAAAACTAATTATATGGAAAGTTAGAGAATATACTTGTGTGTTAGATAACAGAGACGCTAAGAATACGTGTTTTGGATGAGCTATTGAGAACTGATATAAAGAAGAGAGAAAACTAATCTTCACTTATTATCTTTTGAACGAATTGGTCAAGTGTAGCAACTTACACTAATCTTTATAATTCCTTAAATGGGTTATGCAATTAATATATATAAAGTAATTTTACTTTAAACTCTGTTTTAACAGTATACATTTTACAATATTAAAACTAAAATGTGAAAGGATAGTGACTTATTTTACATTTAAAATTTTCTAGACTTGTAAAGAATGTTTCGTAAGAAGCAAATTGTTTTCATATATTTTCTTATTACTATCTGCTGAAAAAAATTTGTTTATGTCAAATATTGAATTATAACAATTGTTAATCACAATGCGTATATGCTTTGGATAACATATCTCGCGCGAGCATTAAAACTTTTAAGATAGTGATATATTAGATTATTAGAGATTATTTTATTTATGTCGTTATTTTAAATAGAAATTAAAAATACGCTTCAAACCATTTCCACTCAAAACACCATATTCGTATTTGTCATTTTGATATTAAGGTGGTTCACTCATGTGATGGGTTAAAAAAAATCAAAAAAAATTTTCCTCCCATAAATTGCTTCCTTAACATGTCTAGAATACGGTGATAAAGTGATCGTTTAAAATGTGAAATCGTTATAAAGAAGCAAGTGTTAGAGTGAGTGATTTTGGGGTTTATTGGCGCAAGAGCCGATTTCGGCTATACTGCGCCAAACATTTGTTTTAATATCTGTGGTCTAGAAGAGAAGAGAAAGAAAGAATGAATTGAATGACAAGAAAGAGGGTCGAAAATAGAGAAGGATCACTAGGGTACCCCGGGTTCGTGAAGCCCATGTTTACCAAAGACAGTAAACCCCGTGGGAAAAGGAAAAGATCACTAGGGCACCTCGGGATTGTGATACCCGTACTCACCTAAAGAAGGTGAGCCCCCTGAGGGGAAGCAAGTGTTAGAAGAGCAGCTGTTTGGAGCGCTGAGTTGGCAATCAAAGGTTAGGTCTGTTGTGTACAGTTGGCTTGATAACCATTGACTCTTCTTTGCAAATATACGTTCATACAAGTTTGTAGAGGTTTAAAATAAATATCTATAGTTATTGAATATTTCATCGAACTTGTTTTAATCTTCGCCACCAGGCATCGCCGATTGTGGGTAAGTTAAGATTTTCATTGGTTTTTTCGGACTTGAAACATTAAATGAGTTTTTCTCAAAACTGTGTTTTTCAAACTTTCCTCCATCATATCTCAACAATGTTTAGATCAAATGATTTCAAATTTATATCGTAGACTCATCACATATATACGCACAAATGGACTACGATCATTCCAAAATTCAAAATATTTCTATGTTTTATAACAAAAAAACCCAATAAAATTCGAAACTTTTTCTTCAGATGTCCACCAAAAATCCAATTTGATATTTTTGAGTCTAGTCCATTCTGTGCATTTAAGCTTATAGAATAAAATGCCGTTATTTTTTTATTTCTAATAAACCAATCAGCCGGAATCGTGGAGGAAGTGAGCGTCCATATTTTCGAGGCGGGTGTGCTGTGAGCCCTATAATTGACGTTCTATTGGATATTTTTGGTTAAAGATTCATCATACTCTTAAAATACATGTAAGTAAATGACAAAACAAACTTAAAGTTATATCTTTTTACTGGTAGTCAAAAAAAAAAAAAAATCTCTAAAAATGCTTAAAAAACAGGCCGTCACATGGGTGAACCCCCCTTTCGGAAATATCAGTCACAATATTTGAGTGTTTTGTAGTAGTTGAGGCATATTTTTGCAACGTATACCGTAAAATAAAGTTTAAAATAAAATTTCTTCGATTAAAATGTACTTTTATGTGATTTTTTTTAAATTAGAAGCATTATTACAAATATTTAGTTTTTAAATACCTTAATTATGAGAACATGTCTATAATTTTACTCAGACGTTTTAAGTCATAGCTGAATACTCAATTTCTCGCCATATATCCGTATCAACATATTAGATAAGGGCTGTGTAGCTGCCTCTATTTTCGGTCTTTGTTGAATGAAAGGATCCCTGAATGTATCTCTATTGTAAAATATTCAAAAGAGTAACGCTTATTAACAATGTGACCTCTTCCTCTTTGTATTTAAAAGGATTTCCCATGTTTAAATGCTATATATACTATGCAATTAAGACGCTTTTTGAGTGATAAGTTCTCTCCAACGTTATCGGTGCAATATCATCAAAATCGTATTGATTAAAGCTATCTTCGAAAATCTTTTGTGCTTACAAACACACACATTATAAGTAAATATAGTTGTACCTCGACTTATGCGAATTCGGAGTTACGCTATCTTCAAATCTCGTCGGTTCGTCCCTTCTTTTTTTCATCACCGAAACACGGGCTCAACCAGTGCCAAACTCTAACAAAATTAGTAATTTGATCGAAGAAGTTATAATAATAAATTAGCAAATAAATTTAGAAGGAGCTACAGTGGCGGATTAAGCGGGTGTCGGACCTGGCGGCCGCCAGGGACCCCAGCCCTGGTAGGAGCCCCAAACTTGATGAGTGTTAACGCCAGTGACAAATCAACCACGCCACATTGGAACAAGAAATGAAAAGAAAACAAAGATACAATGAAAACCCCGCTAGAAATTTATCGAGATGTAAAAAAAATCCTAAATGTAGAAAAACTTTTGAAAATATTTTTAACAATATCGATATCGAATGCATCAGGTGAATGATCTTTTTTAAGTTTTAAAACGTGTTAAAAATAATTTAAAGAAGTACTATGGGAGAAAAGAGAAAGTGAACAACATGGCCATAGTATATACAGAATAAAATGATTTGTACAAAATAGATATAGTGAAAATAATTGATGAATTAGCCAGAGAAATCAGACTGTATAGCAAAATTGTAAGCTCTTTAAGTAAGGTTTTTAATTTTTTTCTTTAGTTAAGAAAATTTTCTTTAGCCGATGAGTTTTTTTTTCCGCAATACATTTTTATTTTCACGATTTAAAGTAATGGACTCTTTTCACTATTTTAGTTTTTTCGACTCTTAGCCCATGGGCCTCAAACCTTTCACCGCCAGGGGCCTCCAACTACCTTAATCCGCCTCTGAGGAGCTATAGTGTTGGCGTTCAAGAACTGCTGGATTCCCACAATCAAGAGCTGATAATGGATGAGCTCATAGAAATGCAAGAACAAGACATTGAAGAACTTGAGTCTTTAGACCCAGCTCAATGAGAAGATCGAATGACAGTTAATAATTTGACAGAAGGCCTCGGTTAAATTGAAAAAGGGTTACAAATTTTAGAAAATACATTACTCCAACGGAAAACAGATTTTTTCAACAAAACAAGGAACAAACAAAACAATATTAGTATGCTATGGGAAAATTTTGTGGGAAAAACAATTTGAGCCGGCAGACTACATGTTAGATTTTTATGAAACCTTCTAACATCAAATAACTTCGGTTTGCGATTTTGCATATGTGTTATCTAAGATTTTATGAAACATTTTTTTTAAATGATTATTTCTTTCGTCTCCGGCCCCAACTAAAAATAATTTATAAGTATTTATATGCGAAATTATACCCCGACTTATGCTATTATCTCACTCAGTCCCACCTATCGCTTAAGTTCGGGGGGGGGGGGAATTCGCGTTAGTTCGGGGAATTTAAAGAAAATTATTAGCAAGGTGCCCTCAAAAGAGGACGCTGGATGGTAATAGGTTGATATAAGAAAATTGAACATTATTCATCGAAGAAAGATTAGAGGAATACTTATAAAGTGAAAATAATTTTACGCGCATGTTAGATTCGTATTGGTGATACTGATAAAAGTGTGATCGAGTTAATTTCACAATTAGATTAAAATATTAGCATCAAACTGTATGAAAATGCCCATTATATTATTTATATTACAGGCCTCGCGTAGTTTTTACTCACGGTTAAATGCGGAGAACTTGATTGACGCCCCAGTCTTTGAACTTTCGCGATACGTGATGTGGCCGTTGGTATCTGAGAGGTCATGGTCGGCGTTCTTTTTGTCGAGTTGAGAGTTCGAGTCCTACTGCCAGTAAAAGCTTGCCGTTTCGAGGGGCTGATGCACATTAAGTTTGTCGAAGCTTAGAGACTTCAGGTTGGAGAGTGGGGTGCCACTCATGTGTAGCCCTCGTCACATGACCAATATTCAAAACCATGAGACCTGTTTCTAATAGCTCTCGTATAGCTTCAGAATGCGATATCCTGCATGTTCAAAGTGTAACGATGACAGGCTACATCTATCGGGATGTCATTCTGGAACAACATGTACGTTTGTTTCGGGGTGCCATGGAACTGAATTTCTGTTTATGGATGACAACGCCCGTCCTCACAGTTCAAACATTATAGACAAATGCCTTCAAACGGAGCATATCACCCGTATGGATTGGCCAGCATACTCACCGGACTTGAATCCAATAGAGCATGTGTGGGATATGCTTGGCTGACGAATTGCAGCTCGTCAACCGCCTCCCACCTATCTTCCGGAACTTCCGTGGGCATTGCTTGATGAGTGGTGTAATACTTCACAAGATCAGATTGATGATTTGATACTCATCATGTGTAAGCGTTGTAAGGCCTGTATTGCATCGTCCGGGAGACATACTCCGTATTAACCATCATACCAACCATGTTATACTGTTTTTTGTAACTCCAGGGAGTAAAAATCGCAATTTTTATTAATTATGTCAAACATATAGCATCTTTTTTGCTCTTTACCTTTTGTTTGATAAATAGACTTTACAAATAAGTCAAATTTATTTTGCTTCTGTTCTCTTTCTTTGCCTAAACTTCATTATCCTTAATTATGGACATGGGTGTAATATTGCAGAAAGAGAACATTATAAATGCTTTTGTAGATTTCAGATATAATAGTTCCTTAAAAATATTAGTTTTGAGAATCACAATTAATTTGCAAGTTTCATTTTTCATAACTTTTTTAATATTCTTAATAAGACAAATGTCTCAGGATTTGATAGTTTTACATATCATTAATATTATATACATATAAACACACACATATATATAAATATATATATAATACGGTTTCTTCTATATCATTTTCGATGCAACCGTTGTTGAAAGTCAGCAGGAAGTCATGATAATTGTATTCATTTTTAACACGCTTTTATAAGGTTCACTTGCATGTAACGGAATCTTGGAACTCGATTTTTACCCACTTTAAAAAGTCAGATTTATTCGAAATTTTGCACACTTGTCAAGGACCGATGACAATACAATAATTTAATAATTTTGTTCCCTTGTCCCTTTCAGGATCGTCTGGAATAAGGATAATCAGATTTGGTGACAATTCCATAAACCACTTCCATATTTGGCCACTTATTGCATGTACAAATTTTAAATTTAGCAACTAATTCCGAACACCATTTTGAGATTTGGCGAATAAATTCAACATCATTTTCAGATTTGGCGACTAAAAGAATAAGGTGTAAACCTAAAGCGAGTGTTTTGAAATTAAAGCTAATTTCATGCAAGTATAAAATACACTGCGTTAATAAAAATAAAACAAATAAAAAAAGTGTTCTGTATCTGAAAAATTGGAGGGTGGGTGTGTTAGCAATTTGTTACCATAGTATAAACATTTTCCTGAAAATGAAAATTAAAAAAAAGACTCGTGCATGTGAAAAAAAATAATTTACGTTCTAACCACTAAATATTTTTTTTTTATTTTTATAAAGCAATACGTTTAGAAGTGATGATACGAATGAACATCATAGCAATATGTTTAAAAGTTGAAAAACGATTGACACTTAATATTACAATGTTTTTATTAACTCACTTTCTTTAATGTCTGTCCAGGTGGAATTTTGTAATTGATTTTAAACTGTATGACTTTCCGATGAGCTAGAGCAGGGGTCGGCAACCTTTCAGCTGTGGCGTGCCAAACCAATCTTTCACCATGATTCAGGGTGCCATGCAACAGGAAATATTCGAAACAATTCGATTCGCACGACAATATATGCAGAATTTGGAAATAGAGTTCAATAATACAAATTTAAGAGTTTTGTGAATATATGTGAATTATGGACAACTTACAGATATATTTGTTGACATAAAATATAACTATTACTTCATTATAAATAAAAAATTAAAGCTGTGCACATAAATATGTATCTTTTAAAATGTTTTTATTAAAATGAGAAGTAAACTTAAAATATGACTATAATCTTCAATATAATTAAAAAATTAAAATTGTACATTTATTATAATTCTTAAAAATATTTGTGAAACAAGAAATTAATAACACAAAATATAAGTGTTCATGCAACAAAGTTAAATAAAAACTTTTAATTTTAATGCGAACCTTGTACCTGCGGAGCTCTATTTAATTTCGCAATATCAAGGGTATATTTTGTCACTTTCAATTTGACACAGGATTCTGAATGTTTAGCAGATAAACAATTTTTTAGTGGACTCAAAATATATTCCATATGAGAAAAAGCTTGTTCACATATAGATTTGTGCAGACAAAAGCAGAAAGCAAAGCACATGCTAGTTTTTCCAAACAATTAAATCGCCCAGGCAATGATATCCAGCAATTTAAAATAGCTGTTGATTTTTATTGCTAAGTTATCTTCCAAATTTTTCCGTAACTCCATAAATTTTGTTTTCCATAATTCTGAAGATGTTTTAGTTCAATAAGTTCCATTTCAAAATTATCAATTTCCATCCACAGTTGCTCTTAATATTTAGTTAAAAGGGACATTTGTTATGAAATGAGATTCTCTTGCCTAATTAACCTACAACGCGCGGTTTTTTTTTCCAAATTTATTTTCAATCCAAATTAAATATGTTGATACAATATCTATTTTTGTTTATTATATTTCCGCTGTAAAACGTTTGTTGAGCAAAATTTTGATTTAATTTTTTCTTTTTCAATCAATGCCCAAGCTTTTGGTGGGTAAAGGACAAACTACATTCTTTTTTTTTATTTAATGATCCGTAATGAATGATTCTTCATCTTACAAGTATTACTCAATTTTTTATTTGCGTCGAATACGTAAATGTAATAACAAGTTGCATTTAAACAGAAGATGTTTTCTTTTACATAACGTCCACAAACTATAAGCAAGCTGATTCAGCAGAATCGTTTTATGGCAGAGAATCGAAAGTGAAAAATAACGTTTATATAAAAATGTACGAGGCGTTGAAAGGAGAGACAGAACGATTTAGCTTTAACTTATAATTTTGTAGAGAGTGGTGGCGCGACCCTGAGAATTGCTCCACGTGCCACATTTGGCACGCGTGCCATAGGTTGCCGACTCCTGAGCTAGAGACTTGAAATTTGGACCATAGCTCAGAAGTGGATGACAATGCATGAAAATGTGAAAAAAGAAAAGGAGGAATTTAATTGTTTTTAGTCCGTTATAAAAACTGGTACATTCAAATTTTTTTAATTCGAACTTTTTCTTCTTAACACTTTTATTTGTTTGACCTGCTCTACAGAGACGGAATCTAATATAACGATACGGGACCTCATCCGAGGCTCCGTAAACGGAGAGAATAAATACGCTTCAGACCCGTTAATTAATATCCATTGTAGAGCAAGACTGATTCCACAGCTACGTAATTCCAGCTTCAAATATCAAACTCAAGGATAAATTCAACTATGAATAGTTGATAGTTTAAAAAACTAAAAAAAAAACACTTTATTGTACTTTGAACTAAAAAATGAAAAATAAATTATAGTTTAAAAAAAACTAAAAAACACGCTTTTGTACTGAATCAAACTAAAAATTAAGAAAATAATTCTTAATATAAGAATAAAATGATTAACGAGAAAATTAATGTCATTGGGGTAAAATCGTGGGACGTTTTATATATGAATCAATTATTATAGTTTCTATAACTTCTATTCAGAGTTAGGGTACAAATGTAGTAAAAAGCACCCCACGCTTTTCCCCCAATGATATTAATTTTCTCGTTCATCATTTTATTCTTATATTAAGAATTATTTTCTTACTTTTTAGTTCGATTCAGTATAAAAGCATGTTTCTTTAGTTTTTCTTAAACTATAATTTATTAATAATAATTCTTCTGTAAAGAAGACACATTATACAAAAAAAGCTGTCACGCTAAACACAATAAGCAGCAGAGACAATATGAAAACTCGCTAGAAAAACTTTCGACAATTTTCATTCCAAAAACTCTCTCAGCTTATATTTTTATCAAAGAAGGTTCACAAATATTCTTCACAATCACATGATTTTTTGAGCTTAGGAAGCTAATTGTTGGAACTGGGAGCTGGTGCAATATTTCGTTAACTCACCATAAAAATTTGATGACACATGGCATATATATATATATATATATATATATATATATATTAGTGTGTAGGGGCACTATAAAGTTAAATTTATTTGTAGAAAATAACCAAGATATTTGGATAAAATGTATTCTGTGTAATAAAATATTATTGATAACTATGCACACAAAGTTGTTAATTGGAAACATAATGCTAACTTTTTCGGTTTCAGGTAGCTACAGATTGAAGTAACCCACAGAGTGGAGAAGATAGAGATTCGAAACGTGCGATCAAGTTCTTTCATTTAAATGGTTATATTGACCACCAAATCCAAAACGAAAAGATGTCTCTTTATGGAAATGGCAAACTGTCATACGACACTGTTGTGAGGTGGTACAGAAATTCGCTAACTGGACTCATGACCCTTGTTCTTGATCAAAGAAATGAAATGTCATTACTCATAAGCAATGCTGACACATAAAGAAAATGGTTGGCACTATCCTCTTAGATTTTAGAACAACCATCCAAGTGATCATGGGTGAGACAACTGTTCTCAGTTATAGAAGTGTGTTGAGAATTATTCACGAACTTCTTATGTTAGAGATGTCAGGATGCTGATTTAACCAGCTACTGAGACATTTAGCTGAGTTTAAAAATTACCAGGTCCGTCACCAATAGCTCTCGTGTAGCTTCAAAGTACGAAATTAATAAAGAGGAAATATAATTCTGTGATTGCTGACTCATTTTTAGAAGCAAAAGTGGGATGTGATCTGTTTCTCTCTCAATGAAGTTGTTGAACCTTCTACAACAAGACGAAGAGTATTTTCTGGTCGCCTGATAACTATGGATTGAATTTGCATGAATCACAATTGTTAATCATAGTTCAAAGAAATAGGCAAGGAATTAAAATACAACTTCTTATGAAACGACCCCCCCCCCATGAAGGCTAAGCTGTAGAAGTCTGTGGGAAACGTCTTGTCTGCTCGTGGACCACCGTGAGGTCAACTTAATATATTATCTATAGAAGTGACAGATCATCATTTGTACTTAGTACTTCACAATGTTGTAAAAATTGCAGAAAGCTGGGATCAAGAAACGCTGTGGTATGATTACCAATGACACCCGTCTCTGTGCCAAAATTGCACTCACTTAATCACGTTAAAGTGCGGTTAAGAAATCAAAACGTCGAGGCTTTGAAATTTTACCATATCTACCCTCTCTATTCTCCCTATCTTGCTACTAAAAACTTTTTCTTCTCCCTAGGACCTAGAATCCTATAGTAAGTAGAGGTGTAAGAATGATTTTTGAAGCAATCTGTTGAGTTTTAAAATGATAGCCTTTTGAAAGTCTATGGACGCTTGGAGCAAATACATAAGCCTGGATGATTCCTATAAATAGAAATCTTACAATAACAAGTATTTTGATTACTGCTTAGTTATAAAAATACAACTTTACGATATATATATATATATATATATATATATATATATATATATATATATATATATATGAGCAGGATTAAAGTACCTAGAATAACAAATTCTTCCTATGTAACAAAATGTAAGAAAACATTTTTCTTTAAAAACAGATTTGCTGACTCGTTTTTATTTTATTATTATTTAGCGTTAACATTTTTCTATCCGTTGCAGAATATTAAATAAAATTCTCATTATACAATCGAATTTCCAACAATATCCTCTGAAACTTTTAAACATGGATAAAAAAAATGGCTTGAAAAAGGTCGTAAACATTTGGATATTGAACCTAATCAAGAACCCTCGATGGTGATCACTACAAGCTAATTGCTTTCCAATACATACATTCTACAAAAATTGACCCAAAACTCAATTTCCACAACTGAGGATAAAAAAATGGCGTGTCACTTTTAATTTATAGATGTCGCAAAGAAAAATCCGTACAAGGAATTAGATTTTTTTTTTCTTTTGGAAAGAACTCTTCTTTAAAAATATTCCAATTCTCACCTGAAAAAAAAAAACTCAAAATGATTATGCGAAGCTGATATAATAATTACGCTGAACAAGTACTATTATATTAATCATTTTCGCATTAAAACCTAATTAAAGCAATACATAAATGCTCTCATTTGCTCTTCACTGATTTTCAGAATACATATTTCTAATAACTCAGAATATTTGAACATTTAATTGCTCTTTATGCAATATATCTGCAGGCTAGAGACCTATTGAAGGGTGTTAATTACCGAATTGAAAAGCAACTAAGTTTTCTCTCTTTCTTTTGATCTGAAATATAGAAATTTGTAAAATCGTTTCGATTTGAACTCTTGAATTAATGAAGAGGTATAAATCAACTCTGAAACAGATATTAAGGGTTTCTTCACCGAGAATATCATGTAATATTTATAATTTAATTTAGGTCCGAAGCTTTTTTTTTTTAACTTTATTTTTCTTTTTGCATTTAAAATGCAAAATTCAGTGATAACAATATCGTTGAAGAAATAAATAATTGCTTGCTTGAGCAAATATACCCGATTTAAATCAAGGATTAAACAACAAAAACTAGTATTAATAAGAAAATATTTTGATTCCATAATTGAATTTTTTATTTATCTTAGCGTCATCTTAATGAGAGCGTATTTTTAAATATTATACATTTTAGCAGCTCTTATAATAAAGAAAGATTTTCACGAAAGAGCTTTATTAACATTCGAATAAATGAAATAAAAAAAAAAATCTAAGGAATCATTTTATGGAAAGTAATAAAATAAAGAACCATTTTTCGAATTAAATAATTCCATTCTGTGTGTGATGTATTTGAAATAATATTAAAATCACCTCTACATAAGCTTTTTACAATTTCAAAACTTTAAAGTAGTGTACAGAATGATGTTTATGTGTACTTTTATTTATTAAAGTATTGTAAGCAAAATGAATTTATATCAAAATATTACATATATTACTTTTTAATCAAAATGTTATTATAATTACTAAACTGCTATAATTTGACTGATTCTATTGAGTTTTCTTCTAATGTTTTGAAACTTTGAATTACTTTGAGAATTCCTGATTAGGAGCAATATTATTCTTTTTATTTTCCCTCACATTAAAGTCAGTTTATTGCTGAAGCTGTCTTTAGATTTCATTTTTTCAGATTGCTTAAATACTTTGAATAAAGGTTGTTATTGATATTCTTAGAACGAGGTCATTTGGAATATTGGAGGTTTCATTGGGAATATTTGATAAAAGTTCTGTGAAACAGGTCAATATATCAATCATTCATTCAGTTAGAATGAGAAATACGCTTGTCTTGTTCGAAATTCCGATGACTGAGGAGTCACTTTAATGTCACGTGAAGTATTTTACTGAAAATAATAAGGATACTTGTAGCTTGTTTCAACAGAACTCTGCATATTTTACCTTTTTAAAAGAGTAGAAAAATACCCTTGAAAAATCTCTGAAATCTTAAAAACAATACCAACTACTTAATATATGTGATAAATTTTCATAAAGCATTGTTAGTGAATAGATTCGTTTCGATAAAGTATATCGAAAGTATTTGTGCAAATTATTAAGTATATAAACCTGACATTTTCACAAAAGAAACTATAATTATGAATAATAGAGACAAAGCCTTTTACTACAAAATCGAGATCTTTCTTATATTTTTGATTTAGTCAAATAAATATTTTAACATCATTTCGGCACAGTTAAATCTCATTTCTAAATAAATTGGTCTTATAGTTTTTTTTAGTTTTTTGGTTCATTGTTATGTATCTATAAAGATATAGCTAACCAATAAAAATATTGATACAATTTAAAAACTTTTCAAAGCATTTAAATTATATCGAAACACTTATTCATTAATGATTACATTAATGAATTACTGAGACATTAATGCTTTCCAATGCATTTAATTATCCTTTCAACGCAGAACTTTCAAATTTAATATCAAGTTTCTAAAAAAAATACTAAAGTTAATAAATTTGTTTTAATTGCGGCTGCATTATATTTTTCTATACATATTGCTGCTACATCGTAAAAAAAATTAATTCATTGCATATGCACATATATTTCTGAATAATCACAACCTTTAAAATGTTAAAAAATAACATAAACTTAAATTTTCTGGTGATTTGTTAAATACAGTAAGAGGATTACTTTCACTTTTTTTTATTTAGCACTTACATAGACATGAGCAGAAAATACTATACTATTATAAAATAAATTTGAACGTAACTACAGATTTTATAAGCATTTAATTCTAATTGTAATTACTAGTACTTAGCAAGCCTATCTATAAAGTAATGACATGAGATCCCATTTTTGAAGCATTTATTTTCATAAGTATTCAATGCTTGATAGAAAAAATTTAGTAAAATCAGTATGATTAGATTTACTAGCATGACAAAACAAATCCTTTAAAAATGTAAAATGTTATTTTGCTTTAAAAAAAAAAGTTTAAAAAAAGAAATCCAAAAAAAAAAGTCCGTGATAAGGCTGAAATCTGAGAAAAGTAGTCTGGATTCGATCTCATAAATATTCAGAGTGTCAACGAAAGAAGCCCCGTAAATGAACGTTGATGATTTCTTTCAAGATAACGCTCTTCATTGTTCCATTTCCTCGAGAAATCTTCACATTTGTCAACGAATACTTCACTTGAGTTTAAAGTATGCAGTTCTCTCTTCTCAAAGATGGGACATTTAAATTTGTTTATTAAAACAGAATGCTTAAAATCTTGTTAAACGTTTTAATGTGAAAATAATTCAAATAATTTTTATTTGTTTTTCTCAGCAACATCACATTGAAGAATGTCTGTTTCTATATGAAGACGAATATATATGTAATAATTTACTTAGGTTTTCATTCCTAATTTTCTGGAACCCTCCAAGACTTCGTGTGAATAGTAATTTTTATTTTACCCACCCGCCTCACACCAGAACTTACCACGACTTAATATCTCCAAAAGGATACGATACGTACATATGAATGCGAGTACACTATTGGGACTGCAGCGTAGTACTCAATCCCATATCTGACAGTCTTTGATGTTGCAGTGACGAAAGTTGTTTTTTCTCTGTCTGCGAACGGCTCAACGAGAAAGAGAGACGATTGGTAGATGCGAGGTGATCTGGAGGGGGGGGGGGGCGTGCCTAAGAATTCGTACTTGATGATCATGGTAGTGCATTTTTAGCTTCGGAGACAGCTGAGAGACTGCCTCTAGTTGGTCAATGGGAGGCGATGAAATTGAATCTCAATCTCTCAAAGATTATCGTTTTTAAATCGAATGATGCAGTCTTGCGCCATCCATGATCAGAAAAGTTGTTACGTTTTCAATAGCTTCCAAGTAATTATGACTATAAATAGACGAGATTTCGGGAGTGAAGAGGAAGGCTTTTGTCTTTTGTATTGTTAGTGCACGTGCTTGTTGTTCGTGTTGTCTCTTTGTGCTTGTGATGGTCAATAAATGTTATTTTAAAACATCAACATGTTTCTTCATCAATCCTGTCAACGACTGCAGCATTGAAATTAATTGATTCCATCCCAAAATGTCATGTTATAAGTTAAAAATGCTTTAAGTCACGCCAAATTATTTCATATATTTTTTACAAAAAGTTGTCAATCTTAAATAAAAGAATTTCGTTAACACAAATCCGCTAGTTTTATGTTAATAATATTTCCGCAAAAGAGTTATCTGAAGAAGCACATTAAAAATACCTCATTACACAACATTTGCTGACTGTTTAAAATGAACATTACTCATTTTTTTTAATTTCTAAAGTTATTTCTTTTCAAATTATTTATATTAACATGCATCCGCATTAGTTATTTCGGTGAGTATAGAATTCCAATTTATATTTGTAAAATAGGCTCCATTAGCATAAACATTAAATAAATTAAACCATACAATAGCTCAAAAAATATGTTCCTAAATATCTATACCTAAACTACTTTGATATTTTAATTTTTTAATATTAAAATAGGTTTCAAGACAAACGTATTTTAAAACATCACTGATTGTTATTTGTGATTATAATTATGCTTAATTTTTAAAAAAGCGGTAAAGTACAGTTAGAGCATCATCCTATGCATTATTTCTTTGTAAAATTATTTTCTTAGTTTTTTTTAATGGTCTAGTCTGTGAATAAAATTTGAGATTTTTTATCATTAAAATAATTCTTAAAATTTCTTATGATAAAGTTTTAATGTATTCTGCGTACGCATGGATATATATATCTACTTGATATTTCTTCTTGAAAGAAATTGCTTAATAAAAATTTCTAAGTGTTAGTCTATTTTAGCATGACATTTTGATCTTCATGTCACATATATGGAATATATTTTTAATTAATTAATATTTCTCTGGAAGAAAAATAAATGTATCTTACTTGTCAAAATATACCTAAATGTATTTCAGAAGTATTGAGAAGGAAAACTTTATTATTACAAATGCAAGGTTATCAATCTTATTTATTAAAAAAAAATACAATATCTGATAAATTGTTTTTTTTTCATTGTTTCTGCTTGTAGATAATATTTTTTTTCCTTGAAGAATATTCGCAAATATTTCCATGGGTACTTGAGAATCAACTTATGAAACAGAAAACCAGGAAATAGTATTATAACGCGGGCCTATTAAAAAACGGGATGTAAATCAAAGTTTTTTATTTAATGTAAAATAGAAATTTAAAAAAAAAATAGTAAAATGGCAATTTACTGTAGTACAACCATTGAATAATTTTAAAGTCCCATTTCTTGCTAATGCCACCCAATCGACGGTGTCAGATCGAAACCCACGAAATTCATCCTAACAAGGGGCTAGTTTTACGCTTGTCGTTACCCACAGCTTTGAACATCATGTGCAGATGGCAGTACGATTTGGCTCGGTTCCATCCCAATTTTGAGGGAGAAGCTCCGGGGGGTGGTCAGGGAGCCTCACATCTCTCCACCCCTCTCACCAGCTTTTCGAGAGGACTTGCGGCTCCATGAATATTTAGAGTGCCTCATGTTGCACAGGCACTGTACATTTACAAACATCCATGCCTTCGCGGGATTTGAACTCAAGCCCTATGGCAAAGAGGCTAAAATCACTAACTACTGTATCGACTGGACGGTTAAGCCTCACTTACATGCTGTTGAGTATTTGTTTACTTTAATACTAATAAGCGTAGTAAGGTTTTAAATTGCCGTAAGCAATAGAACATTAAAAGAGAAATGTATTGTGAACGATATTTGAGATTTTCATAATTTGTTTTTAAACCTTTTGATATATGCCTTTGCGATCACCGAGACTGGGGTGATGATCATTATTCTTAAATTATTCATGATGGAATTATTATTTTTACTGACGTTAGTGTTACCAATTAAAGCTTCGACTAAATTACATTTTAAGAGAATAAAATTGTTCAAGAAAAAGGATAAATTTATTGAACAATTTATATCAATCATGTTTCTCAAAATGAGCCATTTTAGACAAATTTCGTCAAGTGTAAAAAACAAACTGTCTTGGAGGCTTACTTATTTCTGATAAATAGTGTTGTAATATTCAAAACGTAATTACGATCAGCAAATTTAATTTGGGTTCCCACCGAACATCCAAAGTAAGTGGAAGTTAAGGTGTTCCAAAATTATGGCCCATTCTTAGAAAATAGCGAAATAAACTATTTTCCCCACAGGTGTCTTGAACATTCCAGCTAAATATTTAACATCATCCCTAGAAAGAGGCATTTTCCTTCTGAATGAACCAAAATTAACTTTTTTTCAGTAGCTCTCTGCGTGTGCTGTATAACTAATTAAGACCTAAAACTTGTTTGTCAATATCGGTATCGTGATAAAAGATATATTGAAGCGTATTAAGAACAATACTGCTCGCTTCATTTGCTTACCATGCATAGGGCAGAGTTCTCAATAGCTTCTCACCAAACGTTCTGAAAACTCTTTTTATGGAAGAAACACGTGGCTAAGAAGCATAAAAATCTCTTCACTATAAAGAAAGAGAATTCAAAGAATGACTTTTCATTTTATGGTAACCTTGTGCTTCGTGCGCATCATTTTATGTCGATAGTAAAAAAAGTTTTAACTTCAGATGAGAGAAAGCCGTCATATTTTAATATCTTCCGAACACGCTACGTCTTATTTTTGTATGTATTATGCATTCTGCTTTTATAGAATGACATGCCTGTAGCACTCAGACCGAAATTAATTATGTAATATTTAGTGATGGTAGTAGCAGTTTTACGGAGTTACTTTTAAGAACAAGCATAAAACGTGAAAAGGTTATTCGCAGTAAAAACAACTTCCAGAAGTCTAATATTTCGAAGCAATTGAATAGGGCAAAAAAAGAAAGGGGAAAAAAAGTTAAGAAACCGCGTCATATTTCGAAATATTAATCTCTTATGAAACTCAACCATTTCAGTTTTGTTACTTTAAAGTGGGTAAGTAAAAAGGCTTTAAAACTGTTGGTTGAAAATAGTTCATTATGCACATTCGTTGCATTTGCATAATGCGATGGGTTCTATGAAGTTTTTTATTTTATATCTACGAAACGTTGGAAGAAACTTTATTCCAAGTACATAACTTAAGAAGAACCATTTTAATTTAAATAACAATTTTAATTTAAAGTATTATAAAAATCATAAAATGTAAAAGAAAAATAATAAAGAATACACATGCGCACACACTTATATTTTAAACTAATAAACAATTTTAATTTACTTTTATTACTTTAAATTACTTTTCCTTCACTTTAATGTTCCAGTAATTTCTACAGTCAAAAGCATGCCTTATTTTTTCAATATTTTCAATATCTTCCCTGTGAAAAAAATGAACTCCAGTTAAGTATTTTCACTGCCTCTTATGCCCGGAGAAAGTAAATCTTAGACCCTATTAGATTAAAAAGTGAGTTCATTAACTTCACTATTATTTTTTAACGTCTTGTTTTATACTGGAATGCATGACATATTTTCATTGTAAACCTCTGATAACTTATTTATAGCGCACGAGGTATTTCCAAGTGGAATTGTTTAAGGGAATTTCATGTTTAAATGACACAAGGCTTAACTGAATGGAGCGAGTGAGTGAGAGTTATATTATTCTCACACTACAAAGTAGCACGATAGCTATTGACTACGGACCCCATGGTCGAGTGACAAGGACAATACCTGATCTGGAACCTCCCTCTCTTAACTTCCACAGCACACCAACGGGAGAACGTTTGAACCTCAACATATTTAACGTGCATCGGCTCCTCTGTACGGCAGGTCTCCAGCCACATACTATGTCAAGTATTCACAATTCAAATATCAGTCCTTATATATACAATAGTTAAGGAAAATTATTATTTTTTGTCTAATTTAGTTAAAACCAATACTTTTTTAATGTTTAAAATGTACGTCTTATGTTAAATATAAAAGTAAATAAATATTACATGTTATATTAAATAATTTTTTTAAAAAAAAAAGTAATTAAGAATTTTATGTTGTATGTCTGCATTATATTCCTTGAATGCAATTATATAAATTTTAAAACATGAACCATTACTATATTTTAAATTCTTAAGAAATAACACATATTTCTTGAAGAAAAAAATTACTTAATAACGCTAAAACATATTAAAATATTTAAATTGTCCACAAATAGTATTTTTAGTCCCTATGTCTATCTTTAATAAAATGCATGCAATTAAAAAATTGAAAGATAAATAAGAATTTAAGAGTACTTAAAAGAATATATATACAAATTAAGAAAATGAAAATTTCTCTTTTACCGCTACAGCAACTGCACATTGTAAAAATTAGCTATTCATGAGTATAGTTCTATTCTAAACAACAAAAGAAGAATGAATAATGCATTAAGTAAAAAATATATATATAATGTCGTAGTTTGCACAATGAAATTTAAATTCAAAGGAATTCTCCATATATATATATATATATATATATGTGTGTATTAAATTTTTAACAAAAACTCCGATTTGGGAGAAAAGTAAGAAGTCCAAAAAGGAGAAAAGATACTTTAAAACCACAAGGAGATGTGTTACTCTTTACGTATAACATTACAGATCACCGAAATCCTTTCTTCGTGTGGACATAGCAGTCTCCTGAACCTCAAATTAACTTCCATGTTCCCCTTTTTTATACATTTCTGACCGGATAGTTCACATATTTGCCTTTGCAGGGCTTTCTTTTGAAGGAGTTGGTATTTAGTAAAGGGAAGACTGCCCGGAGACTCAAAAACGAATTTGTAGGATTTTTTTTCCCCGACCTATTGTCATATCAAACATATCTTAGCTAGATTATTTGAAGGACTTCAGAAGAGATAAGAAAAAAAAACACTTTGGGAAAACCAAGCTTTTCCACACACCAAGGGAAATTAGATAATTTAAATTTATAGTATGCAGATCTGAACGTTTGGATGTTTTTGTAACGAGTGATTCATTGTATGTGCGGTGATAAGAAAAGGAAGATTTCTTCATTCTTTGAAGCAAAGTAATGGTGATGGATTGTAATCTTATTGCTTTGTGTTAAAAAATGTATAAGACGTTAAAATTTTAGCGTTTTTTTTTCTTCTTTTTCTTTTGTTAACCTTTATAAAATAAGAGATATTTTTAACACACAATGCTGATCAAACATATTTTGAAGTTAATGAACAATTTTAAAATTGATATACTTCGGTATTCCAGAATTATGAAATTTAATCTCTGTACAATGGATTTATGTTTAAAAGATTTTAATGAAATGTTAATCTACGGATAAAAACTTTCAAATTTGTTATTTATATCAAAATTTTAATCATGTTTGATTACTTTCTTATGAGGGTATTTTCAAAATGGTGGTTTGAAATTAAAAAAATTTTCGACATAGAATTTGACTTAAATTTTGAAAACAGAATATGTACACTGACGTACAAAAGTTAAGCATAATTGATAATTACGTGAATAAAGAAGGAACTGTAAATCAGAATGGTGGGAAACGTGATATGCGAGTGTAAAATGGTTATAAAATAAGGAAGCAAATCAAAAGAATGATAATAATTAATTTTATAATCCAAAGTAGCAGTTTAAAAAAAAAAAACTGAGCATAGCAAGGATTCACACTTTAAACAAAAAATGAAACAAAACATTAAATAAAATACTGATGCTGCAGTTTAATAAGACGTGTGGTGACCTCTGACAGCCAGGCACGCTGCACAGCGATTTACCATACTTGCTATGAGATGATGAATGAGTTGTGGGCTCAAACGGTTCCAAGCTTCTCTTCAGTTCTGTAACGGAGCTTGGTGGGTGCGAAAGGGCGTGCAATTTGTCTCCCGAGCATATCCCATACATGCTAGATAGGATTTAAATCGGGGGAGCTCGCAGGGCACGACATGCGCTGGATGTTTTCCGTTTCAAGGAAGTCATCAATCAGCACCGCTCGGTGACATGTCGCATTATCATCCATGAATATGAAGTCAGGACCGACAGCACCTCGTAACAAGCGAACATAAGGCTCAAGAACTTCGTCTCTGCATCTTTGAGCAGTCAAAGAAATGGAGGTCTGTGCGGCCGTCCATCATGATGCCTGCCCATACCATTCCTGCCCTTGATGGAAAATGATGTCTTTCCATTATGTTTCTTGGTTCAAAACGTGTTCCACGTTCTCTCCATATCGTTACCCACCGAGAATCACTACTCAGAGTAAACCGGGACTCGTCACTGAACATCACATTGGCCCAATCTCCCACACTCCATGTTGATGTTTCAAACTCCAGTTCAAACGAGCGCGTTTATGCGCAGACGTGAGGGGAATGCAAACTGCTGGTCTTCTGGCATACAGTACAGCATGATTGAGTCTCCTGTAAACAGTTTCTCTCGAAATTCGTATTCCTGTGGCGACTGTGAGCGCCGAACCCAGTGCTCTGGCAATACGTCGCGCACTGACGTCGCGCACTTTTTACCAGATATCAGTCTTGGCGAGGGGTTGTGACTCTTGGTCGACCTGATACTGGTTGTCGGGTTACATCTCCCGTTCTATGTAACCTCTGCCACAGTCTTGAGATACCAGACTGATCCGCATTCAGAATTCGAGACACTTCGGTTTGTGATAGTGAGGATTCCAGCATTTCAACGATTCTTCCTTTCGTAAGCATGTCCAATTGGCGT
>BMAO01035445.1:0-27554 GCA_019973975.1 Trichonephila clavata | reverse complement strand
TATCTTTCAGTATATTTTCTTACCTATAAGTAAAGTATTCTTATTTGGTATCTTAAACTCTCTAACTTAATTAAGTTATTACCTCTAAACTAAGTTAAAGAACACTTAAGCTTTAAAAAAAAAATTTAAGGTTTCTTCTTTTTTTCTTCTTTTTTTGTTGGAAATAATTTAATAAACGATTAAAAGGTGTATGGAAGGGTTACCTTTTTACTCCAACAAGTTTATTTTACTAGTTCCAATAAAAAAAAAAGGTTTTCCTCACACATTTGATTCATATCTATCAAAGTCTGTCTGTCTATCTATCTATCCATATATATATATATATAAAGTTTCATATAAATTTGCTTTTACTCTGTTATTTGAAATCCTGCATTGTATAGATTAAATTGTTTTTTTAGATAAGTAGAATGCTTTAATTGTTATAATATAAATTTTGACAGTACTCTCTATGAATTTTCTCCACATTCAAGTACTTCCCTTCTCAATTTATAAAAAGCTATAGAGTAGATAAAAAATATTTCGAAATATTTTTTTTACTAGCATTATTGCTATTATATTACGGAATACAATTAATTTTTTTATAATATTAATTCTATAATTTTAGTTTTCACTTTATAATATTACTTTACCAAAATGAGCTTAACACTTATTAAAATTACAACTAACTTGCCGTTATTTTCGAAGATTTAAAAGTTGTATTTAGATCATTGAATTTGGCAATAACTGATTTGTTTTCTTTGATTTGAACGCATCTAAGCATTTCGAACGTTTTTTTTAGATATATAATCTTTTTTTTTTAAATAATGGATTTAAAATTTCGCTTAGTAATATAAATAGAAAGGAGGAAGGGGTTGTTACGTATTATCTGGCTAAACCCCACTTTTTAATAAATGGTTCTCAGTGTGCAATGTTTGTAAGTACTGTACCATCTATCTCTTTACTGTTTCCAATATTTTAATTATATATTTTACTTTTTAGATATTTGAAATATTTTTTGTCTTTCAAACAGTGTATGTATGTGTTATAATATTCAGGTGACAAATTGGAAGGAAGTCAACGTTAAATTAACTCATTCTCATCATGAATATATGATAAATAAATAATGCTCATTAATTTTTAATATCAATAAAAATATATTATATTATATTATTATATTATATTATATTATAAAATATTATATTATATTATTAAGCCTATATTATTTTTTAAAGAAAATACTTATAATTCAAAAAAGACCTTTTTAAAATTAATACTCTTTCAAATTTAGTATGCTCGATATTTGGATTCAAATCCGGTCAATTTTGAAAAAGCACTTTGTTTTTTTAAAATCTATTTTTTTTTTTAAAAAAAAGAATTCATATGCAAAATTTCTGTTTTAGAAAATGTTAAATGACATTGAGACAATGTAAAGCGATGAAAAAGCATGTAAAAAGATTTTCTTTAAATTTTAATGTTATATAAGGGTTGCCCAAACGAAAAGTGGACACATACAATTGCGTCAGAATGAGTGTAGCTATAGCAGAGCACCTAACAAGGAGAAGTGGGAAGCACCGGCATACATGTGTGTGTTTAACAGTGAAACGTGTTAGGGCAACGGAAATTAATCAGAAGTAAAGTCGTGCCATATAAGAATGCGTCCAGATCGGAGCAAGCGTGCGATAGTACGGTTTTTAATTGCAAGAGGTGAGTTTAATGTGGACATCTATCGACGGATAGTGACAGTCTATGGTGAGCACTGTTTAGATCGAATGCCTAGGAACAGTTGGTTTTAAACTTTTTGAGAAGGGCATAAAACGATGTCCATGGCAATGTTCACCCACACATTTCCCAGGCAAACTAAAAAAAATACAGTTAGGAAAAGTTACAGCAACTGTACAGTTTGAATTTATCACCCTGTAACTTCTAGGCCTTTAGGCCACTTAAGACAGTATTACGTTTGTATTTGGACGATGAAGGGAAGGAAGCTGGGCAGAACTTCCTCAAGAATCAAACACGTTTATTCCAGAGTGAAGACATAGACCTACTACTGAAACGGTGGGACCTGTGTTACAACCCCAGAGCAATTTCTTTTGATTTCTAATAAATAATTCTTTTATTGAACTTGTCCAGTTTTCATCTGGGAAACTCTTATAATTTATACGACTCAAGGAAAAATAGTAGTAATTATCCATTATCATCAGATTGCAAACGTTAAATCACAGATATGTCAAAGTATACAAATTTATTTTGACTCCATAATTTGAACACTGAAATTCTAAGCAATTTAAAAAGCAGATGTTTCCTACAATAATTAAGCTTAATTACGAATTCTTAAAGCATACTAATATAACGCAATCAACTTACTTATCCCGTATAAGCTTAAACTGAAAATATTACAGAGATAGTTCCATTCTTTAGAACCACAATTCTTAGTTATGGTTGCAGGGAATTCCCGGAAACTCCAGGTAACTTGAAGGGGATGAACGAAATACCTTTAAAGTAATTAGTGAGAGACTACATCCCTAATGAAAAAGTTAACTTAAAAGACTGCTCCCGAAACACTTACATAATTGACTCTGAAAAGTAAAGAAGTACATCTAAGTTCTCATTTGCAATGGGACAGTAAATAGAAGAAGGCAAAGATAATTACTATGTAAATGTAGGCCCCTGGGCTAGGGATAGCCTTAGAGGTAATGCTTACTGTAAAATGATACATTTCTCATTAATTACTGTTTCTTGTACTGAGCAGTGTAGATGAATATTTACCAAGAAAGTGTATTATTCAATGTACAGCCAGACTTCCATTTTACGAACGTCTATTTAGCGAAGTTTTCTATTTTGTGAACTTTTTCCTGGAATCAAGAACATTTCATTATTTTCTTCGTAAATTAACTTCCAAATAGTGAAGTGCATTCCTATTTAACGAACTTTCTCTCTTGTGATTTGATTTTTTTTCTCCCTATTTAAAAACATTTCTGGACATTTCAAATTATTCTCTCTTTTAACACATTTTATGGTGATCAATAGCTTATAACTAGTTTTTACAGGTGTCAAACTCCCTTAGTGCAATAAAATAAACGTAATTTTTTAAAATAAAAAACTCAAATAAAATTAACAGATTTTTTTTTTATCAGTAATTAAATTTAAGTACGCTTGTGTATGCCTAAAGCTACTGGTTACAAAATAATGCATGTTTAAAATTATTTATTGGCTTAAAATTAGAAAATATATTATTAAAATTCATTAATTTTATTATAAAATTATTTTTTAAAGTTTAAAATACAGTATTCCTGGACAATGATTTTTACCTTGTTTTCCTTGCGATTTCTTTTTGATGGGTAAGATTTATAAAATAAATAGATATTAATTTACAAAAAAAAGTGAAAGAATAATTACTTTTTTAAATAATATATAATGTTTATGAATTTAAAATAGGTTTTATTTGGTTTCTAAAGTACATTAAAAGATGCATCTCTATATTCAACGAATATTTCTCATAAAGAACTTTTTTTGGAATTTAGTGACTTCGTTAATAGAGGTCCGACTGTAACTTTGGAATTCATTAGTTAAAAAATATAAAATTTCATAACGTAATTCTAATTAATTTATACTTATAATGAAAGGAATTTTCTCTAGATGTCTTTAATGAGATGAGAGAGACAAAAATAAAATTCTTGTACAAAACTGGATCCGAAATTCTTTTTAAGGACATCTTTCTTTTACGGAGCTGAATAACTCTATGACGAATTCATACAATCGAATTGTTTATATATATATATATATATATATATAGTAAAAAGTTCCCTAAATTTATTTCAAAGAAGATCTTAGTGAATCTTAGATTTAAGTGAAGATCAAAAGGTACTTTGGAAAATAGTTTGACACAATTACTCCCGTTAAAAATGTCATTAATTAGTAATTCAAGAAAGAATAATATTTTATATTGTTTAAAAAATGAATAGCGTTCTTTATTGTAGAAAAAAGGAACGCGACATTTCATAATGTAAAAATAAATAACATATTAATTTAGGAATAGTATATAGTATCAAAAATTAATCATACTTCAACAAGACCACGAGATTGATCAACCTATAGAAAAGTATTAGCATTTTAATAAGGAAATAAATAAAAAGTAAAATGGAAAAATATTAAGTCGCAGAATGTTTTTAAACAATGTTATTCTATCAATTGTTTGGAAGATTTACGCTATAGACATTTAAATATGATCTAGGGAATGAATTTTTTATCTTTAAAGAGAATAAAAATAAAAATTGCTAATAAATGGAAATAAAATAAATTTTACATAATTAATATTTTAGTAAAAATCATGTGACAAATGCATATATTACGTTCTGCCATCGCATTTTGTAAACAAAAATATTTTAATTTTTCATCCTTCAAAGGAGGTATGCGTAAATAACAGCAAACTCTTTACATTTAGATATTTCATTCGTCATAATGAAATGTGTGATCATGCTTTTTATGCTTTCCCGAAACGATGCATTCCTAATGATTTTTAACTACAATAAAACAAATTCAGGATCAAAATCAGAGCAAAAAATGAATAAGGAATAACTAATTGAATGCTTTTTCTGAGTAAATATTTAAGTTGGTAAAATATTCAATACGTATAACCCTTTCGATGATACAAAACATAAAATTCTGGAACTATTGAGAACTTTGCCAAAAAAGCAATTTTGCGCCAAAATGGTTTCCACTGCGGAATAACATGCGCATCCATGAAAATACAACTTAACCGAGTGCCGCGAATTAAAAGGGGGAAATAAATTTCTTTTTGTGTCCTGAACAATTGTTTTTCCCCCCTTTTTCTTTTTACTTTTTCTGTTGTAAGAACAGATTCATTCATAAAAAAAATTAAATAAGTGGCGAAAAGTTAGTAGACGAAAATAATTTGTTTCTTTTTATTGTGTAGAATTCTATTTGACTTCCAACGAATGCTGGATTAGCCCTTTTTTAACGAAATGCCTTTTTATGAAATTTCAATAATGATTCAAAGATATTCAGAGTTGTCTGATTCAAGAAAAATTTAGATAGTTAAATCTACACTTAATATAAATGATATTGTAATGAAATATTCATGCACGCATTCATTCTGTTTTAATTTATACTTCGCTTACTGAAAATTAAATTACATTTTAAGATAAATGGTTTTAAAATTCATTAAAATATTTGAAAAAATCAATAGTTCAAAAATTTTAACTGAATATATTAATTCCTAACTTTTTTTTTGTGCATCATGTTTTCGTAATAACAATTGAATGCAAGTTTGTTAATACAATAACGTTAGAAAGTTTAAAAGATCGATGATAAATATACATACAGACTTTTTTTTATGAACTTTTAATCTAAGTGATATTAACCAGAAAAAGCTGCACAAGGGCTATTGGTGACGTACTTCGTAATTTTGAACTATGGTCAAGTGACTTGGACGACACCTGAGCTGTGATACACACTCTCTCCTAACTTATTTTCATAACACACCAGGGGAGGATGTTTGAGCCTCAGCAAATTTACTTGCATCGGTCTCCTCTACACGGCGGGTCTTCAGCAGTACTTGACTCGAACTCGTGATACGCCAACCATGACGTTGATCACAAGGCTACAGTGGCCACCTTTTAATTTGAGAAATTTTAATTTTAGTATTTGATAAATGAGCAATCTTTCAACTTATTGTTGTCCAAATTTTTCTGGTTGTTAATACTAATAAAAGAATTATTTTATCTAATATTTAATTACGTTAAATTTTATAATGAAAAAAATTAATTAACTTCTTATAGCATAATAAATTGATATATACATGTACTGTGTATTATGTTTATTAATGCCAAACCATTGAATATTGCATTTAACATTTTCGGAACCATATCACGCATTCACGATATTCTAGGTTTAAGCCGAACTAAATTTGAGAATACCGCCTATATATTTTTTAAAAGTTATAAACCTTTCAGAGGAATCAGATGTTGAAAAATTAATTCGTATTATTCGTTATTCGAATACGAATTACACGAATATTCATATACGAATTAATATGAAAATTCGTAAAATTATTCACATTAGCTCGAAATATGCTATATGTGTGTGTGTTGCTAATTTATTATATCTAACATAAAAATATATATAAGCCCTTTACACTGTCAACTTTAAAAAAATGAAGATAAAAGTGTTAAAATATAGAATAGAATTAAGTTAAAATATCGAGATATATATTTGTCCCCTTATATACAAACAGAAAACAGAAGCAAAAATATGAAAGGGTAAAAATATCGTTCTATATAAAATGTATTAACTGGACACAGGAAACGAAAAAAATAATAATGATCTTTCTTTTGATTCGTATACTTTTGTGCATCGTATTTGGTAGAAGTTAGAAGAATCTTTTCCAAAATTCACAGAAAGAATTAAATTAGATTTATCATAATTTAGTTACCGTATCGTTATTCCTTTTTAAAGGAAAACATTTCCTTAAAAGGAACTAGATACGAATAAGATAAAATAACTTTGAATATATAGAGTAAGGAGTTAAATTTTTTATAGAATGAGTGAGAGCGAGAGAGCGAGAAGAAAACATTTCTTCTGCATATTTTTTTCATTGTTTTCTGCATTTACAAATCTGTTCAAATTATCGTCTGCGGAAGCAAGTATCCATTATTCTATCAGATATCTTTTTCGGAAATCAATGTATAAAGTGTAAGAAGATAACATACAAATAAATCTACTGTATAAAAAAGTGAAATAAACTTTCAAAAGAAGGTGAAGAAAAAAAAAGCATTGTTTAAAATATTTATGAGACAAATGTACGAAAATCTGAATTTTTATTTGTTCGTAAGAATATGGAGATAATTGTGTTGAATCAAAGTTGTATTTCTTTTGAAATTAACTTTTTTAAATTTGAAAGATATCCTTTCATTTTTTTCTTACTCCTATTTAAATTTATATATATATATATATATATATATATATATATATATACAGAAGGGCCCGAAACTTAAACGAAAATATTTGAAATTTGGACCGGTCTTCACGCATTAAATGCAGGTTTTCCATAGGCCATCCATGTACGTTATGCAAGTTAAAATATACGTTTCTAAGATTCAGTTTGAAATACTGTCATTTTGTAAAAAAAAATAAAATGGCAGGGATTGTTATGTATAGAAATGTAGCAAGTGTTGTACCATTTTGGAATTATTACTAAAAGGGTCATCTTTTAAAATAACTTACGTAGAGTACTATGTAATGTTTTTCTTTTTATGAAGCATCAAAGTTAGGTGACATCATTTTCTCAAACCGGCTTAAACTACGTTAATTTTAACTAAACCAGTAAAGAGTTTTGCTCCATTTGTGACTGTGATTAATAGCATGGATATATGAAAGATCACGTTAGGGAAAAATTACACGGAAATTGTCGTCAGAATACTACTTTTTTTGTGCTGACAGTAAAATTGTTATTTTTATAGTGTTAACATCCTACCTTAAATTTAGAGAAGCAGGCACATTACATGTGTTAGCGCTATCTTTGTCTTTTTTTTATTACAGTTTCATATTTTTTAGAAGTATTTTTTATTTTTAGATTCATTACTTTTCTATTCCTTAAAAGTCACATTGAGATTCCTGTTTAATATCTAGTAAGTAAAAAGAATATTTTATTTATTTAAATGTGAAAAGGCATTCTGTAAGATTCAAAACATGTCTCATTATAACTACTTTTGTATTTGTTACAATGTAATTTGAGAAAATTTAAACTAACTTTAACTACAACGTACAAATAATGCGATTAATTACACCCAATTCACTCTTAGGACCTTTAAAAGTACAATTATTAAGGTAACTTATACAACAGCAAAATTTTACAGGATTAAAGTAACTACTGATAAATAATCGTAAAATATAGTACTCAGTTTAAAGCTGAATTGAAAAATAGCCACTAAATGCGTCATCTGCAGATATAATCGTATAAGCAACATCAAAATAGGAAGCGCACTCTTCATTTATCTGAAGTAGCAATGACGACATGTAAAAATATCATAGAAAGCAAAGAAGGTATGTTGAATTATCATAGCAAACATAAGATATATAGAATTATTCAGTACCCTAAAATAATGAAGGTAAAATATTTGTCGGCGTTATCCACGGGATATATTTATAGAATATGCCCAAAGGATGTTTACATAATATATTATTCGAGGAATGTACATTTTGTAGATTTATTCACACCCATCTGTATTCTAATATTAACGAAGCACGAACTTCACCCTACAGAAGTTAAATATTGATTTTAAAAAATCTAAACAATTTAAAGGAATAGAGCAGTTCTCAATCTTTTGAAATTTGGAATTCAACTTTCCAAATCAGTTTTATTCTGAACCTCCTCACAGCGATTATATGGAGTATAATATTTTTAAAATGCTATATTTTTTATACTGAATAGAAATAATAGCTTTAAAATCTTTTTCTGGGTTTCTTTATTTACATTTGTTTTCTTACCTGATGTGGCCATGGTAGCCTAGGGATTAACATTACTAGCTCATGGCTGGAACGTCATGAGTTGGAGCCCTTGTGCCCCTGAAAATTCGCCGTGTTGAGGGTCTGATGGACGTTAAACCTGACGTGGATCAAAAGTCCTCCCATTAGCTTGGTGTGGTAGTATACCAGCTCAGGTGTCGTCCTCGGCACTTGACCATGGTTCAAAATTACAAGGTCCATCGCCAATAGAGCCCTCGAGTTGCTTTATAGTGAAACGTAAATAAACACTCCCTCATTATTTCCAAATAGCGAGCTCCACGACTACTTTAAACAAAAATCAGTATCTGCCATGTGTATGATTCTCATGTTATTTGATAGGTTTATAACTATTTTTTGTATATTTTTGTAATATATATATATATATATATATATGTATGTATATATCTAGCAGTTAAATAAAAATATGTTATTAGTTGTATAGTTAGTCAATAGATGGCGCCTCAAGTTAAGTAAATTAACAATATTATATTTTATTTAAAATTAATTGTATATGTCTGGGTGGTGCTTTTATTTTTTATAAATTTTAAAACAAAATTTAGAGTTTTTAAATGTGTGTATATATATAGTATTAATGTTATTTTATCAAAACTTAATACTTTTATGCGTTACTGTTATTGATCTTTCCATTGCCCGGGAAAATGTTTTTTTGCTGTACTCAAGTGATAAGTTTTTATCTAATTGTTTTAACTTTGATTTAAAAGTATTTTAGTAATTATTATAGGCTATAAATTATCGTTTTATATTATTAGATTATGGTTTTATTTATAATAATAGTTAAAGTTCTCTAGAAATTTTTTGCTTTCCCTATGGCCCAGAGTATTGGAAAATTCAGGTGAAGGTTGTCTGGCCGAAAAACTTTGTTTAAACCTGCAATCCTGGTTCCTAAGGCTAGGAGTTTGCTCTCGTACTACTGTGGCTAAGACTATTTTATCATAACTATAGTTATCTTAGGTTTATAAATTTTTTGTATATTTTTGTAATATATATATTTGAACTACTAAGAGAAACAGATTTTGTATAAGAATTACAGAGTTCATATTTCCATACTGTACTTCATCATGATGGTATATTTTGAACATTCTCAGTTTGTCGATGTTCCCATACTTTTTCTGGATCGTTTCTTTATTCCCAAGTCATATTTTAATAAAGAATCTTTGCATCTTGTATGACTTCGAGTTTCTAATCAATTCAACACGTCCGCAGCATTTCAAAGCATCATTATTTTCCTTCTCTTGCGGTCCGTTAAAATTCCTTCAAGAGCCATCACAATTTTCCTGAACGAAACCACTGCAGAAAGAAAAAAAAAAAAAAAAAAAAAAAAAGGCTTGTCCAAAAAGAATTTCTACCTGAAAATATATTTTGCATGTCTGAAGCAAGTAAAATATGTGCTTCCCGAATATTAAAAGTTTGTACCAAAAATCAATGAAAGGGAATAATTTATTTTTAATAACTCCGAGAAGATTTTGCAAGATTATTTTTTTCATTAAGTTGTTTCTAATATATATATATATATATATATATATATTATATATATATATATATATATATATATTAAATTAATTATATATATAGAACTTGCATATTTTTATTCAAGTATTTAATCTAAATTTTTTCCACTTCAGGAATACATTCTTTATTAAGAGCATAGTAGTATGCGTAATTTGCGTAAGTATTTATTAATTATTTTTCGGATTTAAAAACCCTGATAAAAAGATAAAGAAAGAAATAATTTTACTTGGAAGGAAAAAATTCTTTATATCTATTTAGTAATAATATTAAAAGTTTGGATGTGAACTACAGCATGTGTGAAAATTTATTTGCATCGTAAGAGTCAAAGAAATCTATTTGTATGATCCCAAGAATGAATTTTTTTCAAATGTCAAAAGCTTTACTTTAGATTAAAAATTTAGTTTTTTTTTGTATGTAAATATAAAAGAAATAGTTATTTTTTAATTTATTATAATATACGCCAAACATTAAGAAAACTCTTTTAAAGAAACTTATTTTATTAATATTATATAAAAAAGTAGGAATGAGATGTCTAAGATTTTTTTTAAAGTTATTTCTGTTAATTATTCTAAAAATAGATTTCTGGATGCACATTGAAAGGCTTTAAAAATTCCCAACCATGCTTTTTATAAATTTTTTAAAAATCTTTAAGTTAAATTTGGCTGTGTGAAGAGTGTAACAATTATAATTCTAAGGATGGTACAATTATTAGTAAGTCAAATAAAAACATAAAAGATGTTCTAAATTCGAGTGAAAGAGAAGAAAAAATAAGAATCAAACGCGAGGATAGAAAATAACGTCACTATGGATTTTGGAAAATTTAATTATTCAAATTATTATTTTTTCTGAATATTTTTAATGGAAATTTAATTTAAAATTATACTTCAAACGTTTTTTAAATACGCACTAATTCTGAAATATCCTTTTTTTTTTTGCCTAACCAGTGATTTTGGAAAAACAGCAGATTAGAAAAGAAAATGATAAAGAAATGCTTCTAATAATTAAACGAAAATTAATGAAGGATTACGAATTACTAAAAGTATTTTCCATTATAGTTTGCAAAAAATTACGAGAAAGAGAAGAACATTCAATTATGCATTTTTTAAAATTAGACTGCTGGCTATAAATATACGGTAGAGCAGTCAGGTTGTAAAGCCTAAAGTAAGTAATAAAAACAAATAACTCTCTTCTCTACAAATGAAAAACAAACATTTTTCTTACTCTTTCTGCGATACTTCTACTTAAGCAGTTTTATAAGATAAAGAATATTACGAGCGAGAGGAGGAATGGAAGGAAAGCTTGGACACCCCCCCCTTTTCTATCATTGAAGATTACATTCTTATGATATTAAACAATAAAAAAACCCCTGATTTTTTAAAAAACATTCTGAGAAAAGTCAAACGCAAAATGTTCATTTTAGCATTTTATTGAAACTATGTTAACAAGTGGCAAGAATTTAATACGCATTTCTTTTAAAACTACATCCTACCCACAATATATCACATTGGCTGATTTAAAATAATTGAATCTGTATAACAACTGGTTTGTGATTCTAATAAATATTTTTCATAAATTAACTTTAGAGATAAAAAGTTATTTATCAGAAAGAAAATTGTTAATTTTCATACAATTATACTACATATTTTCTGGAAAGTTATATGTTTTTGATAAACTAATTCTGTTACAAAACAATTGGTTCATTAAACAAATGAATGCCACACTTAAATTTTACTAGTTTATACTAAATTTTTGTTTTCTTTTTGAAAATAGTTTCTATCAGTAAATAAACACATATATTTAGTTGCTGAAAACTTTAATTTCAGCAAAAGAAATAATTGCTCATGCATAGCATTAATAAGCTTTTAATGTTATCAAGAAAATTCTAAAAATTTTAGAGAATATTCACAATAAAAGTATTTTGAAACAAAGAAGTCACGGACAGCCTTTTAACGCAGATTCAGCGAAATGAAAATTCTTTTAAATACCGACCAATTGACAATTAAAATAAATTGTTCCGTAAATCGGAAACAGGAACTTGAGGGGATCGGCCCAAGTACAGCAGAATGAGCGAGCTATTTATCATTATAAAAGTAGCCATGAAATAAAAAATTCATAAAGCTCTTGAGTGGCATCTAGTTAAAAGATAGAAATGAATAATCATTCCTCTTACAAATTCTTTGATAATTAATTTTACTCGAGCTCAATGTAGATAATTGTTTCCAGAATAAGATTAAGAGAAATTGTACTACATCATTTTCTTTCTGAAATTGCATGCATTGGAAGTAAAATATTCTTGGAAAACAAGAGATAACTAAAATCTTTTTTAAAACTCTCTGAAAATAAGCTTATATCAGTTTTAATGCTATTTACCTGCATTCTTTATATTTAAGAACTTTTTTTCATTAATAGATGAATATAATATGTAGCGTATGATTACATAAAGTATTAATTAATTGGATGCTAGTAAATGAATGTATGAAGAATATTTAAGTAAGGAAAGTAACCCAAAGATATTATTTTAAGATTTCAATCTATCTGTTTCTAAAAGAAATCGAGCCTTTTCTCTTTTGTATATATATATATATATATATATATATATATAACACATAAATATTCATATATTTAAAAAAAGGAATCAATTTCTAAAAAAAAAATTAGAGTTACAGAAGTTTCATTTCAAATTCTTTGATCTTATTAAAAACCACCTTTTTAAATATTATACACGAATAGTAAACTATTATTAAATATTAGATAAACCTACTTAGAATTTGCATATATTTTTTTTATCATAAAGTATACAGTAAAACAAGAAAGTACCAATAACATGTCAACAACGAGACGAGAAAGAAGACGAGTAATAATAAACGAGTTTTTTGTCCTGGTCTCTCATTCCGTTCCATTCAATTTTTAGTTCTAGAACTTAAAAATTTATATTAGTTCTTCAATACTTTCTATTTTTCGAAAAATTTATTTTCGTCGTGTTTAGCATTTTAAACAAATTTTTAAAGTGAAAGTAAACAAAGCTTCCAACTTCTAAGGAAACAGAAATTTTATAATTTACTTTGAAGTTAATAATTTTAACTTAAAATATGAGCACCGACATTCTAAAAGTTTGAAATATTAATTACACAGAGATACACTGATGAAAAAACCTCAAAATAAACAGAACTAGCTGTTTTGTCTTTCGTTTTGTATTTACATATTTGTTTCAAACGAGAATTTAGAGAAAGAAATCAAGTAAATAATGAAATATTTACCCATGAGAAATATTATCTTTAAAAATAAAGTATCAAAGAAACGTAAATAAACGTTCGTAAAATGTCAGAAACGAACGTTTAAATTATTAACAGGCAGAATATGATGCAACACAACCTCAAGTGAGTGAGAAAAAGAGATCAATCGTATCTTTAGATCTTTCCCAAAAAAACTGAACTGGATTTTTTAGTGGAATAATTTAGTAATAATTAAGTGGAATATTTAAGGAAGATCTTAAGATTTACTTTTGAAGGAATTCAGGAAAGTGGAACGTGGCAAGAAGGATCAAATTTCGAGCTCTATCAATCATATAAAGAATCTGACATCGCTAACTTTATCAAAATACAACGAATTAAATGGGCAGGTCACGTTGTCAAAATGGAGGAAGACCGCACCACTAAAAAAGTCTTGAATGCCCAACCAATTGGCTCTCGAAGAAAGGGCAGGCCTAATCTTAGAAGGATTGATGGCCTAGAAAAAGATCTCTTAGTTCTGAGAACTAAGAATTGGAGAATACTGGCAGAAAGAAGGCTAGCCTGAAAAAAGTTTCTTGAGAAGGCTAAGGCCCACCCTGGGCTGTCGAGCCACTGAGGAAGGAAGGAAGGAATTTAGTTAAGTAAACAAAAAATTATTAAGGAAAATAATTGCACAAAATTAGCTGAGAGTTTCAACTCCCTTTTTGCCGAAATATTTCAAAACTCTTTCACTTTTAAGTGAATAACTTTTAGACAGAAATGCTTCATAAATTAGTTAGAAAAAATAGTTTTTAAAAAAATATTCTTAAAAGTGTTTATTTTCTTTGTATAAACGTGATCTTATTAAGGAAATTCATTTAAAGAAAAGTTGCATTAAATCCATTGTGATTGTTGGCATCTTATCTCTTAATTGTCAGTCATGGTTAGGGAGCAAAAACGACATTGGGGCTGGTATATTACAAGTATTTATGACCCATATCCAACCATTTGAGAATTAAGCAAGTTGGATTGAATGCTCAATGACCTGATTGCTCCACACGATGCTTCTGGTAGAATCAAGATTTGAGTTCATCGTTTACAGATCACAGTTTCGTAATTCTACCATTTTGCAAGAAGGCTTCAAATGAATTCGAACCCATTAATATCAGTCTTATTTTCTGAAAATTTCTGCTAAAAGTCGCCATTAGAAATCTTTTAACATTTTCTTTGCATCCTAAAAAAAAGAGAGAATTGCTGTGTGTGTATTAACTAAAATATTATTGAATTTGAGAGTAATTGCAATCCAAATAATACAGTCAAATTTATCTTTACACGGGTTTTTCGTATATATTCCCTATTATTTTTAGTAACACATTTAGTATTATTTTAGTCTTTTAAAATTCTGTTTCTTCCAAAAAACTCAAATTTATTTTTCAAAATTAATTTGTGTAAATTTAAGAAAATAATTTTCCAAACTCCAGAGGGAAAAAGGAAAAGAAGGAGATTAAGAACAAGGTGGATAGATAAATGCAGAAAAGTGGTGGAAAAACTTGGGAGCTAACCAATGGGAAGAAAGTAGCATCGAATAGATCAAGATGGTGTAAGCTGATTGAGACAGCTTTGACCAATAACCGACTTCAGTGCTTGGAAAGAAGTTTGTATAAATTAATAGGTTAAAAACCGAAATTCATTTCCCAATTTTATTTCAAATATTGCTCTCTAGTACACTTCTGGCCACTAGAATTGCAGGAAAGAAAGCAAATAGAACAAAACTTTACTCATTCTACATAATAGCATCGTAGGAAGATAACATCATTAAATTTGTAGGCAATTTAGGAAGGGATACAGGGTTCGAAATTAGTATTCACAACTTTCACCTCTGGTAGCTAAAATGGCTCTAATCCGGTTGGGCATCGAGTCAAACTGAGCTTAGATGACAGACAGACAAATTGTTTCATGATGCTTCAAATCTATGCCCCATGTCATCAATCGTAGGGGCTGGAGAGTGGTAGTGGCCTAATCTCGCAGAAACATATAACCAGATGTTTTCAATGGGTGAGAAATCTAGAGAACATGTTAGCCAGGGCAACAGTTGATTAATTTTTTTTTTAAATACAGAGTTATAGAAGTAGGAGCTTTATATATTACTCTGAAAATATGTGTTTCAGCGTTATATAAACTCTGTCAAATACACGAAAGATTGTTTTCTTATTTTTAAAGCGGCCACTTTTAAAGATATGATACCAAGTAAAAAAATTATAGTTTAAATAAAACTAAAAAAAAAACACGCTTTATAGTTAATCGAACTAAAAAGTAAAAATAATTCTTAATATATAAAATGATTAACGAGAAAGTTAATGTCATTGTGGTAAAAGAGTTAGGACCTTTGCCCTGCATTTTTCACTAACTCTGCATTTCGGAATAAAACTAGCAAGAATTGTAGCAATTAATATCGAGCACCCCACGCTTTTACCAAAATGACATTAATTTTCTCCTGAATCCTTTTATTCTTATATTGATAATTATTTTTACTTTTTAGTTCGTTTAAATATAAAAGCGTGTTTTTTAGTTTTTTAAAGCAATAATTTATTTTTTATTTTTTAATTCGATCTACAATAAAAGTGTGTTTTTTTAGTGTTTTGAACCATCATTTGCTGAAGCACCCATCCCTTTTTCACATAAAGAACACTTTTTTGTTTGTTATATTTGTATTAACTATGAGTGTTTTCGCTTTAGAGTTGTAACTTAATCTTTTAGTTTCCAAATCTAGAAATGGGAAATCATTAATCCTGATGATCCTGATCAGGACAACGGAACAAAATTATTAAATTATTGTATTGTCATCGGTTCTTGACAAGTGTGCGAAATTTCGAATTAATCTGACCTTATAAAGTGGGTAAAAATCGAGTTTAAAGATTCCGTTACATACAGGTGAAGCTAGCAAAAGCGTGTTAAAAATATTTAGAATGTTGAGGGCCTTCAATCTTTATTACGTTTTCATCTTTCATTTTACTATACCCCGTAACGCCTTCAGTGACCAAGAAATGCACAGGCGAGTATATTACTTGAAATAGGCAGGAGTACTTCAGAGGGTGGAATTACATTTTTCTTTTTCTTTCCTTTGGGAATAGAGGAATGCCTTGTGTTTCTTCTTACTTCAGATGACTTAATGGTTATAAAGTGGCCTTTTCTCAATTCACACACAAATGAATGAAATTTACCTTTGAGCAGCGTCTGCAGTCTCAAGTGAGTTGGAAATCATAGAAATAAAGATCGTCTTGTGTAATCACATTTTGTCAACTGTCACAGAACTGTCGAGGTGAACTTCGGTAATTAAGATTAGTGTACGAATAAAACAAATACCACCTAAGTAGGCGAGAGTAAATATTATCAAATAAAAGTGTCTGACTTGACTCCTTTTATTTGTTATTTATAGGTCTCGTTAATGCATCATTTTCATAAATATATTAGATTCAGTAAAAAGGTAAAATATGCTCATAGAATGGTCATATGAAAGATGAATTATGATTGCACATCTAAAATTGTAATACTATTTGTAACATTTTATTAGCAAGCAAAAGCTGAAATATATTACAGTCGGGTGAGTGAGTGAATATTAACGTCGCACTGTTTTAGCTACACGAGGGCTTTTTAGCGACGGACCGCTTAATTTTGAACCATGGTCAAGTGACGCGGACGACATCTGAGCTGGCATCCCCTCTTCTAACTACCACACCACACCAACGGGAGGACGTTTGAGCTCTCGACAGATTTAACGTGCATAGCTTCTCTATATGGGGGTACTTCAGTGGTATAGGGCTCGAACTCATGACACGCTAGCCATGATTCGATACCTTGACCACTTGGCTACCGCGGTTACATATTACAGTCGGACCTCTATTGAACGAAGTCACTAAATCCCGAAAAAATGATCGTTATGGGGAAAATTCACTAAATAGAGATTAATTTTTTTTATACTTTAGGAGCCACATAAAGCATCTTTAAATTCATAAACACTATACATTATTTTAAAAAAAGTAATTATTCACACTTTTTTTTCTGTAAATTAACTTTTATTTATTTTATATATCTTGCCCATCAAAAAGAAATCTACACGGAGAAGGGGAGAAAAAAAAAACATTGTCCAGGAATACACTGCATTTCAAATTAAAAAAAAAACATTTGTATTAAAATTAATGTATTTTTAATGACATTTTCTAATTTTAAATACAAGTAATTTCAAACATAGATTATTTTATAACCAGGAATTTTAAGCATACACTACCACACATACGTCCTTAAATTTAATTACTGATAAAATGGGTTAGTTTTATTTGAGCTTTTTGTTTGAAAAATTATGGCCATACTTCATTGCTCTAGGTCAGGGGTGGGCAGACTTTTCCAGGGTGCGGGCTACTTCTGATTTTTTCAAGGAGTTGCGGTCCACCCAGTGTCAGTGGCACACACAAGGGCGGGGGAGGGGTCCACAAATCCGTACCCTCAATCATTACTCTTCATTTTTTCCCGATTCATTATAGTCTCATGTATATAGTACGTAAAATGTAATTAATTATTTGATATTAGTAATTTTTTTATTTATTAATGTTAATTATTTATTCAGTATATTTTTTGCTGTTTTTTGTTCTCGACAATCGACAAAATCAAAAAAATACGTTTGGCTGCGTATTGGTGTATAATACGAGAATGGTAGACCTTCAACCCTCGACCCCCTTCCTTTTAAAAACCCTTGTGTGCTCTACTGCCCAATGTTGTAGGTGTGGTGAGATAAGGAAAATGTTTTTTTATTATTATAACTTAATAATAAGTACGGAACACATATGTACTAAAAAACGTACAGAACTAAAATAAAAAACACCACCTTTTAAAACCGCGATTTAAAGCAAAATGCAAGATACAAACTTAATAATAATAGTCCCAGATATATATTGCTGTTGTTGCTAATCCTCCAGGGTCTGACGAAGTTGGGAAGGTCGTTAGAACTCCAAATATATTTATATCAAATGATACATTTATTATGAAACAGTTCAAAATACATTAAAAAAAGAAAATATTTTTATCTAAAGTTAGTTTTCGTTATTATATTCAGTAGAAGGCCAAGTCTGCGCACTGTTAGCCAATCTTGAATTTTCCGTATATAATTAATAATTGGTAAAATTTTCAGGCGGTCACTCCAAAATGTCTTGGCGATCCACCCGTCGATCGCGATCGACGTAATGCTCACACCGGCTCTAGGTGAATTAGACACCTAGTTCAAGGTCATTATTCACTATATTATATGCTAAAAGAGAGAATAACTTGAAATATGTCCTGAAGTATTTTAAAAATAAAGAGAGCAGAAAAATAGAATTAAAGAGAAAAAGTTCGGTAAATAGAAAATACGCTTCGTTATTTGGAGGTTATTTTGCGAAGAAATAAGATGCTCTTGGTTCCAGAAAAAAAGTTCACACAATAGAGGTTCGTTATTTGGAGGTCCGAATGTAAATGAATTTAACTATTTTAGTAATAAGAAAGAAAACATTAATATTTGTCAAAATAATAAAGCGAATTCGACTACTGAGCTGGTATGGCTAAATATAATTAATTTTTCAGAAATATATTATTTTATAGAAGTTTTATTCTTATATTTTTCATTATGGAATTAACTGAAATAAAATTGTAGATGTGTGACTTTTAATATATTCTGCACGAAAAAAAACTATAAATTTATTTTGCTGAAATTTGTTTTAAAGTTGCGTGCCACACTAAAAAAGATACAAGCTTCCAGGGAACGTACTAGGACTGTAATGGTAATTACCAATCCGCAGCCCCATTAGAAAGAAAAAGAAGTGATGAATACTGATGAGCAGATACATATCGTTTTTAGAATACGAAGAAAAATGAAAATTTGTCATGGATATATATATATATATATATATATATATATATATATATATATATCGAACAAGATATTTTGACAGAGATTTGTTTTTATTTCCTCCCAAGGTGCTCCACTCTTTAATTTTTTTAAAAAAATATTCTTTCCTGGAACAAATACAATTTGGAACACAAATGTTATAAATTATATATACAGTGGACTCTTGTTAATTCGAAGTTGAAGGGACCAATGAAGAACTTCGAATTATAAAGAGTTCAAATTAACAAGAGGGTAAGAAAAAATTGAATTTTTTTTCTAACACATTTAAATTTTAAACTATGTAATAAAACAACAATCGTACATATTATACAGTATAAATGTTATACAGAATTTAAAAGCCATATATTAAAAGAATACATTTAAGTAGTATATCTCTTTCATGCCCCACCAAATCTCTTCCATTCCTTATTGGAAATGAAATCGTTTTGCACCCGGTTCCCTCAGACAGTGTCCCAAAGAACATTGGGACCGGCAGGGTTCAGTGCGGCCCATGCCCCATTCAGTGCCACATACTATAAGTCACACAGATGAGCCATAAATAGTTATGTCAGTCCGACGCAAAATACACAATCCTACGCATCTCTTCTTCACAATAGCGGACCATCCTTTCCGAACACATGTGTAGCAAGGTCAAGTTTCTTTTAAAAAAAGAAATGGACGGATGACAACCGGTGCGGCCAGAACTGTCCACTGGAAGAAGGAAAACAATAAAAGTGTCTTTTCACCTGAGGAAAAGTTAAACAGAAAGAAGGGGCAACAGATAGATGATCATCAAAGGGGCTACGTTGCAGAGGAGACACGCCGAGACAATATAACACAAAACATGAAAGCTCCAACCTGTTTGCTATAGGACTCTAGATAGTAAGTGTTCGAATTGTCGAAAGTTTTATAAGATAACTTCGAATTATTTCCGTGTTGTTGTCTGGCCAGTCACAGATTCTACGTAATATTGAGTGTACCAAAACGTATTTAGTTCAAAATACCAAGAGTTTTTCTAGGAGTGGGCATATACTTCGAATTAGCGAGAGGTTCGTATCATCGAAAGTTCGAATTATCGAGAGTCGACTGTATATAGATTATTTTAATTCTATTTTCAACCTCTCGATAGAGGTTTTTTAAGCAAATGCGATAAAATATCTGGAGGTAAAAAATTAATGAAGCAGTACATTGTGTTAAATAAAAAATGTATCATTGTTAAACAAAACGTCCCAGATATATTTTGTTTTTGTGGAAATTGAAGCAATTAAAAGGTGTTATTTTTTTAAAAGTGCATGATAGTTTTTTATTCATACAAGCGTAACGGATTAAAAAATAAATAAAAAAACATTTTGTGGGTTACCAGCTCTCTAATTTAGATAACAAATTGCTTGCTATTTTATCATGTTGAATGCTTAGATAATTTTACTTCATTTTCTTCGTATTTATTTTGGTTTAGTACAAAATGTCTCTAAAAGTTTATGTTTGAAAATGAGTTTATTTAATTGACTGACTACGTTCGGAATTATGATTCTTAAAAAGCCTATAAATGAATATTTTTTTAATATTTAGTTTCAGTTGAATAATAGAATATACGTATAAAATTTCTTACGGAATATTATTACAAGAAAAAAAAATATTTAAATGCAATATTCTGGCGAGAAATGAAGGAAGAATGACATATTTTCAAAATATTCTCCTTTTATAAAAAATATTTCGATATTAATAATACTATTTTTTCTATGTATTGCTAGGATTTCTATACCGGAGCTGAACTTTGAGTTTTAAAAAATTCACTTTATTTTCAGGGTTACGTTCAACTAAAGTAATGGGTGTTTTTTTAAAAAGTTTTTCTAGTCTGCTATAAAAAATATGAATAAATCCACTTTTAAATTATTTTTATGTATTTATGCGGTATGTTAAAGATCCCTAGAGTGCCTCTATGACTTAGGTGCTCGCGGAAAAATTAAATTCCTTATACCATTTCACATCGTCAGAGCTCAGGTGGTCCTCAAAATTACATTGTGGTAGTTTGTATTCCATCTGTATGGTGCCGAACTAAAAGGGATACCAGCTTTCGGGGAATGGACTAGGTCTGTAATGGTAAATATTAATCCGCAGCCCCATTGGAAATAATATTTTTATATAAAACCATATAGTTTAGTTCAAATCCGGGATGAAAGTCTTAGCTATATCTAGGCCAAATATTATTGTTATAGAAGTATTTTCCATAAAATGAGATTGTTTTGAAACTATGACATTCTTTCTTTTTTACCAAAAAAGTGCATTTAAATAGTTTTTTCATGTCATAATATTCTTAAAATTTTTTTATATATGTATATTCTAATTCAATTGACACTAAATATAAAAGAAATTATCCATTTACATCCTTTTTCAAAATCACGGTTTGGAACGTAATCATTCACCTTAATCGCTATGAATACAACAGAACAAGCTTTATAGCAACAGAAAAAGAAATAATATACGCCTTTTGATTATAAATTTTTATCGACGCAGGAGATGATGGAATTATTATTGTTGTAAGTTTAATCTTAGTAATATGAAATGATGATCTGTTTTCTCTTTATGCGTTAAAACACAGATTATGAAGATGTTTTTCTATGTTTCCTAATGCAAGTACTAAAGAGCGACACAAAATGTCTCGAAATCATAAATGACGCAATTAACATTTCCGAGAAGTATCCCGTTTTTTGTATCGTAGAGCCTTTTTTGTATCAATGGATTATCCACTTGGGGCAATTGTCGTAGCATTCTTAAGTGGCGAAAGGAAACACCCGATAATGGATACAAAAAGAAAAAAAAAGGTGTCTTTTGACTTGATTCGTTTTTTCCAGAGACACTCCTTGCATTGTGTTCCATCCTTCTGAATGTTTTTTTGGTCAATTCCTCAACTTGCCAGCTTGTATTCCTTTTAAAGTAATAGGATATTTTTATCAAGATTGATTGTTTTCTAATCCGAGTTTCAATAAGTTTCATTTGAAATGACACTGAATGTTGCTTAACGACACTGAATGCTTCTCAATTATACTCTTGGGGAAAAAAAAGATATCTAAAAAGTAACCCGATGATTTCGAAACTTTTTAAGTAAGAGTTTCTTTATACCAAATATGTATAAAGGAAGTATGTATAGTTATTAAATTTTTAAGACCAATGAATGTTAAATTCGGTCATAGCGCGTATTTCTACTGCGTAAATACATTATATAAAACCGGTTACATTTGCGGAAGGTTTATTTTTTTCTCATTGCCGGCGTTTGAGTTTCTTAGAGACACAACCAATAATGCCGCTACGTTATTTTTGAAGGGCTTACCGGGATGATTTCAAACATGGTCACATAGTTTGGGTGTGTGAAGTTGGGAAGAGATATATATATATATATATATACAAAGAAATAAGCTCCTATCTGCAACACACAGACACGATTGTGCAAAGGTGAAAGCATTAATGGTTGCTACGAGGAAATTATTGGAGAAATGAAGGCACCAAAAGATCAAGTGGTGTGAATGAGAGGCAAAATGCACAAATCCAAACTCCCACAACAGCATCATTGTCCACTATCGAGCGTTCTTCAACGTCTTCCTTGTCAAGTGTAGTATTTTTCACCATTTCATTGGACAGATGTGAAGGGGTTATACTTACAGCGTTCTTTAGGATGCTAAGTAGGACGATCCAAAAATTCGGGGATTGCAACCATTGTTGACGACGAAAGTAAGTATACCTTCGGTTAAACCACTTGAAATGGGTTCTACCAACCCTCCTCTACCTGGTCAGGTTGATTTAGCTCATGTCATGTGACCGAACCACACGCGCAGCTGTTATTTTCCGAAGCTAGTAAGCTTTGTTCCGTGATGTAAGAAAGATGGCTTTTCTTGAACAGCGTTGAACATTAAATTCTGTCAACGCTTACGTAAAATATCAATGGAGACTATGGAAATGCTAAGTAAGGTGTATGGTGAATCTACCATGACAATATCCAAGGTTTACGAATGGCATCGGCGTTTTAAAGAGGGCCGATACTCCATCGAAAACGATGAACAGGTTGGACGACTGATTTCACGGAACGCGGAAAATAATGTGTTGGTATCTGAATGTATTAGAAAAAATTGTCATCAAATATTTTCACACAGATTGCTGAAGCTACATACTTCTCGAAGACGTCATTTGAAGGAATCCATTCGTCGTAAGCAGCCTCAGTTCTGGCAGAGTGACGACTGGTATCTGCTGCATGACGAAGCACTAGCACATCGATCCCAATTGGTAAAAGAGTTCCTCGTCAAAACTCACACTAACGTGTTACCATATCCCCCCCCCCTATTCATCAGACTTAGCCCAGTGTCACTTTTACCTGTTTACACAATGAAAAAAAGGGGGACGCTGTTTTGTGTCATCAGATGAGGTGAAAGGAGCATCGCAAGTGGCTTTACGGGAGGTTGAGAAAACAGGCTTCCAGCTGTGCTTCGAAAAGTTATATGAACACTGGCAGAAGTGTATCGTCGCCCAAGGGGGCTACTTTGAAAGTGGATGTGCTTCGGTGTTGTGAACTATTCAGGTTAAGGTTTTCTACACCATGTTCCCGATCTTTTGGAACATACTATGCACGTAGTATGTAAAACATAGTTAATAGTAAATATGACCGCTATTGACATCACACTGTGTTCAGCGATGAATTTCATTTCGATTTTGGAGTAGATGACAACCGCATCCGTATTCTGAGGGGCTGAGGCCAGTGGTGCTAATAAGCTTTTATTTTACAAAAGTATACAGTTATTATCTATGATGTGGTGTGTTACCTCTAGCAACAAAATGTCTTCTCTTTATTCTGCTTACAACTTTAATATCTCAATCATATACTGATGACATCTTGTGGCTTGTTATGTTACACATCGACAAAAAAAACACCAAGCTCACACGGTTATCATATCTTTGGACTGCCTCCATACTATTGATCTTCCCTTCTTTAGCTAGAAAGATCATAAAACATCTTGTTAACTGAATATGTATGGGACATCTTAGGCTACTGGATTCAGGAATCCCAAAATGTTTTAGATATGCGTTAATAATTGATGAATGCCTGGAAGAATGGATTGTAACATGGAATTAAGAATCTTATCAATCCTTTATATCTCTGTGTTGGAAATATACCTTATATATTATCTTTCTCACCCGGAATTTCTTATATAATGCATTTCCGCCTCCGTTAGGGGTGTTGTTAGTTTGATTAAATCGTCGCGTAATATTACAATGGTATTTAACTGCAGCTCTTTAGTGTTCAGTGTATGATTAATGTTTAGTTTAATGTTTTGAGAATTTAACCTTTTAAGTTTACTTAAAAATAAGTGATCGTAGTAGTCGATGGGTCAAGCACAAAAACTTGTGGCTAACGTTGTCGAATCATGGATTCTTGTCTTAGTACCACTGAAGACTCACCGTGTAGATGGACTGATGCACGTAAATTCTGACGAGACTCAAATTCCTTGCGTTGATGTGGTGTGGAAGAGTGGGATGCCAACTCGTATTCTTCTCTGTCACTTCTCAAAGGCTCAAAATTTTACGGGCTCCGACACGAACAGAGTTGGTTTAGAGTATGCGGTTAAACAAATCAAAACAAATTTATTCATTAATAAATTAAATACTTATTTTGAGTTTCATATATAGTTTAAGTCACTCTGGAAACGATTGCGAATTCATTTTAATTATAATTTACATCCCCATTGACTCATACAAGTATGTATCGACTCCAGTGGGTGTTTCATCAATTACTGATTTTAACATATATGAAAAAGGATTACTAGCCATTGGCTCCTTGAGCTTTAAGGTTTGCACAAGTTCATTATCTGTGTGTGATCTTTACTTACATTTTAATGGTGCTTCCTTTTTTCCCCCTAATAAATGTATTACCAAAACTGTACAGCATAAGGTCTTTTTTCTAAAACAAGTTTTTAAGATAAGGCGCTTCAAACATTTGTAGGATTACCAATGTATAACTTACAACAAATCAACACATTTGGGCAAGTTTTGGATAATAAGTACTGAATCTAAATGTAATTATTTGCACAAAAAGTAGGAGGCATTGTTATTTCTTGCTGATTTTGAGTGCATAACAATTGACTGAAGAGTCACTCCAAAAATAATCTTTTTCCCATGGAACATTCGGATGAGGATCAATCCTTCTAAAGTCGTTTCAGAAGGCGTTTTCTTCCCCTAGATTCGTATATTATGTATAGTTATTATCTCAATGTAGGAAAGTCCCCTCCTAGTGTGGCATGTGGAGAGTAATAGGGATTTCGACATAGCATAAACGTATCAATATTGTGTGTTTTTTTAGGTAAATGGCCCCTTCTTTTCGTATGTAAATACGACAAATTGCATCATTAACCCGAATTACATAGAAGGAGTTAAACTATCGCATTTATTTCAATCTAAACCGCCATTGATTCTAAGCCTACACCCCAAATTCTCAATAAGTTTTCGTGAAAAATGAAAAATAGTTTAAAATGGTTTTTCGAAAGATATCCAATTTTACGAAATTAAAATAAATTTAAAATATGAACTAATAAGAAGTGAGTAAATAGTCATTTGATCGGTGTTTAACTTTTTAAATACATACATGACCCTATATTTCCTCTAATTGCCCTATCCAACGATTTTTCCCCTTCCATTCTGAACCACATCCGATTTTCAGTAGCATTAACATTCCGAAAAAAAGTGCGGCAAAGATTCGAGTAAATATGTAGACATGCGTTACTTTATATTATAATATAAATGAGAATATGAACGTATATTTATAGTTTGTGTGTGAGACTTTCTGAAGGTTCCATGCAAAATTAAAAATTTTTTTTTTGTCTTTTGATGTAATAATTACAGTGATTCTGTTCAGATACTGAAATAGTGTAATTTCATTTGATAAGTTACCTCATTTAAATGAATATTAATTTTTGTTTCTTTTTTCAAAAAATGCAATGCTATCGGGTTGTACTTAATAAGATGTATCTTCTTGAATAAAATTTATATAAATATTAAGTGTTATGTCTGATCCATTTTTTAAAGTAAAAACAATTTATGTTATAATGAATAGATAATCCCAACCTTTTATTTTATTTATCATTTACGATAATTAAATTAAAAATATTTTTCGAGAGCCTTTACAGATGAAATTATTAAGATTTTATTTAAAATGATTTTATTATATATTTTGGGCCATCAAAATACCATGTAAGTAAAAAAGGAATATAAAATGGTGGCATAAAGGTGTTAGAAATTGCATAAAAAAGAACAAAGTTAAATTATGTTTTTGTTTATTTTTGATGAAAAATTAGATCTCGTTATGAAACACATGTTATGAATTCCTTCACCAACTCTATATTAATTCTTAGTTATTCCTTTTAGTTTAAATATTATTTGAAGTCTACGATTTTATGAATAAAAATATTACAGCTCAATATATGTAATAGTTTCAGAGAAATTACACACACCACAGATACCGAATTTTTTATGTACAATTTTGATGGCATAGTGTATGTACTTATAATTATTTTTGATTGAAGTTTTATCATAATTAGAATAATTAAAAGTAATGGCTGCTACTTAGAGGCTATAAAAAAGTTGGAAACTTCCCGTATTCGTTTTCAGAAACCACTCTTTTCACCAAAAATGAAAATGAAAATTCTCATGAGATTTAAGCTACTAATAACGATACTCTATACAGTGCACTTCCGTAATAGGAAATTTTAGAGCATATTTTTCTTTTAGTTGAATACATTCGTGACGACTACGATAAGTATATCATTTTATGGCAGTTTTATATATATTTCTGTTTTTTAATTACTTATTTTTCCCTGAGATTTTACAGGTTTAAAGTTTTCGACAATATTACTAAATTTTTTGAAACTGGTATTAAAGTGGTAATTAATTTTTTTTACGTTGGATTTTAATGTATTTATGTTATAATTTCGAAAAATATCCCCAAACGGTGACTTCTGCGCTGGTACTTGCTCAGTACTTTTTTTTACAAAATACATTAGCGCTAAAATGAATGCATGGCTAAATAAAAAATAGACACTTAAATAAAATAAGTACACATAATTTCATCAAATATATATGTAAAAAAACTTTGATGCTGTTTCTATGTATATAAAATACCTTTCGCATGAAACCACAAAAAATAAACTCAGCTGTCTCTGTGTAGAGGAAATGCTACTGAAAAAAATTAATATAGAAGAACAAAAAACGATGATAAATAATAAATATAAACATGTAATGCATAGATAATATCTAAAAATAATAAATTTATAATGAGTAAAACTCGAAAATAATTATAAATAAATCCTTTTCAAATTTGTTTCATGAATTATTTCAATTGTCAAAGAAATAATTTATTTTGT